>JANDKE010001259.1:4551-15623 GCA_027627275.1 Coprinellus aureogranulatus
TNTGTTTCCCTTCACACAGCTCGATCCTAGGACACAGCCTCTCCCAGTGAGTAGAAATGGGTTGTCGNTTCTATCTCCGACAATGTCGCTCATAATCGATNCATGGCCGTGTNCTCTTAGCCCCTGANGATGCANCCTGTGGCATCGACCTCGAAGGCGTGGGGAAGACAAAGCCGACTCCGCGGATCCAGGCGATACACCCTCCACACTCGACTTCCCCATGCCACCCACGACGTACTCCTCGAACCTTATATCGACCGCACACGGGCCTGGGAGCGTCAGGTCGAGCGCGGGGTCTATCTCCTTTTCGCCGGGGCATAGGGTTTCGTCGAACTCCAATTTGGCTTCTATAATGGCGAATGGGACGGGGAGTCCGAGGCCTCCTCCTTTGGGGAGGACTCAGTCTAGTGGGAGTCTGATGGGAGCGGGAGGAGGAGGAATAGGAGGAGGGATGCACCCGTTCCCGAAGGCTGGAGGGACGCCTACGAGTCCTACGTTCCCTAACTCGATGCAGAGGAGTCCGACGAGTCCGAGTTTTTCTGTGGGGAGTTTTGGGGCTGCTTCGGGTGAGTTTTCGTCGCTTTACTTGTGTTTTTGTTTCGTCTCTGCGTAACGTTCTCCTCTTCTTATACCCTGTTCGAATCGTACTCTTTTACCGCAGTCTTCATCCTTACACTCCTGTTCCTATCGTTCTTCGGTCTCTACCTTTTCTTTGTTGGACTCTCACTTCGTGCCTCCTGGATACCTGTTCGACCTTTCTGCTCTCGAACTCCCGCTCGTTTTATATACTGCCTAGTTTCCCCTTCCGTTTCGTTTTATCCCTCTTCTCGTTCTCTCCTTCTTTCAGCCCGTGATCGATATTCACTAACAATATTCTCGTTTACAGGCTCAAGACTCCGCAACGTATCCAACGCCTCCGTCCTCGACTTCGCCCCACCCATCTTCCCCACACGCGAACGCGCTCCCTCCGTCGCGACTACCGCTACAGCCAACTCCAACGGAACATGGGAAGGCGCGTCTGACATCTACGACAACTATCGGTACTCCCGCTTTTCTATGGGAGGAAGTAGCGTGAGGAGCGCGAAGACGAGTCTGAGGGGGTCGATTATTGGGGCGAATAGTGTGTTTGGGGAGGAGGTACCGCCGCCGGTTCCGGAGAGAAGAGATAGTTCTGGGGCGATGGGTGGTGGAGTTCATGGGAGGAGCGATGACGGTGGACGGGAGGAAGCGGGCGGGGTAGATTTAGATGGTGGGGCTAGTGGTAATGGAGGGAGGAAGAGAGCCGACTCCGACGCGAGCGTGTACACCCAAGGGAGTGTGGACGAGATCGCCAACGCCAACGCCGGTCGAGAGTCGGCGATGTCCTCGTCAGTGTACGAATCTGCGCGTTCGTCGACGATCCACGATGGAAGTCGGATGTCAATGTTGACGGAGGTCTTCGCTACGCCAACCTCTACAGTTTTTGGGGAGGCTCCTCTATCAAGACCCGGAACGGCGAAACAGGAACCGAGACGTCCAGTGCCCTTGGAGTTGAAGCCCGATGGTCGAGGAGGGAACGAGACGAGTCCCCTACTGCACGCGACGTGGGGAAGCCCGATGAGTAGTCACTTCCTTGACGGCAATGGTGGAGAGACTGCGAGACCGGAGTATAGGGACCTCGATGCGGAACGAGGTGGACGNGGAAGGGTGGAAGACGAGAAGAGTCCGATTGCGCCGACGTTNGCNACTGTGGTTAGGCAGGGNATGNGTGTGGANGAAGGTGGGAGGGGAGGTGGGATCGTTGTGGANGANGATGAGGAGATGCCGAGTGGNGNACGNNATGGGGATAGGGANGAGGGAGATGGTGAGGAGGGAGATGACGATGCTGGTGTNCCGACNATCACNNTGCCGCCCAATTCTCCNGCNGCNCCGCCTCTCCCACCNTCATCNGAAGAGGCACCTTCNTCGNCGNCGTCGACCGCCANCTCGAATCTNGAGCAGTACNCCTCGCATCTCNGNCCNAATCTGAGNGACTTTAGGGAAGGAGGGACTGTGACGATTCCGGGCACGGGTGAACGGAGGAGTTTGTTCATGCCCCANCCGAACGCGCCNAANCCNCTTGTTAGTGGNGGTTTGAGTCCNGGNGCNGGACCNATGTACGTNCAGCGNCANATGTCCCCTTCNCCTCANGGNNCNCTTCCNCCNGGCGCGTACCCNGGTCAACNGGGNNCCTATCCNCCTCCNNCNCAAGGNNTTCAGCCAGGCCAGATATTCAATCACCATCAACCGCNCCCACCTCGTCCTCGTCTCCACGTCATCCAAGTCATCCACCACGCGCTNTCACTCCCNCCTCCNNCNNCTCGTCCNATGATNAACGGNCGNGCNCCNCCNCCGCCGAAGGGACCNACGATCTATGGGAGGCTTGAGCAGGATTTCGCNACNGCNTTGGGACCCGTGCCGGTNNTNTGGAGTGTNGAGGCGCCGCCGACGAAGGTTATCAAGAGCGTTGTACCTTCGATGGGCCCGATCCCGCAGCANGGTACACCACCNCCNATGGGNCCTNNTCCNTCNGGGAGNCCNGCNCNGATGCAAGGGAGTCCGTTNGNNCAGGGAGNGGTGACGATCCCGGATAGGACGTCGTCGAGGACGTCGAGNGCGAGTTTGGGNAGGATGTCGAGTGCNAGTGCTAGTACGGTTGGNGGNGGNCCNTTGAGTAACAGGCCNAGNGTNATGAGTGCTTAGAGAGGGTATGATGAGNCCGCCGAATGGCTCTGCCGCAAGTCCAGGTCCTNGTCTGGGTGGTTCGGNGGTGAGTGGAGCGGGATCGACGACAACGCCAGGAACGACACCTGGAGATGCGTCGAAGCCGATTCCGAGGGCGAATTTCTTCCCGAAGGCCGCTGGAGCGAGACCGAGGAGTAGGAGTTTCTCGGATNTGAAGAGTGTNGAGAAGGGAGGTGCTAGTCCGTAAGTCATATCCTTCNTTTTCCATGTCTCACATCTNAGCGCTACGACTAGGNTACGAGCTTCGGTGGGTGGAGGAGGTATCAAGAANTCTCCTTCGCTCACGGGNTCTGCTCTGAATTCGACGTCTTCATCCCCGTCCAACTCGTCNCTTACTCCACCAACTGCGAAACCCGTTAGGTCTTCACCTCTTCGGCCGTCACCACTCTCCCTTTCTCAGAGCCCNCCTTCAGACTCTACCTCGTTGAAGCCTAAGATCGCNAGTCCTACGTTCAAAGTAACGGCTCCGCCCCCTCAGACNGTCATCGTGACTGAGAGTCCCGAGAGTAGCGNNATCGTNCCTCCTNCTCCCAGNGCNNCATCNTTCCANTCGAATNANCCAGGGGCGTCGNGGCCTATCCCNGTGTCGAGGAGTACNCTTCCCCCTCCTGGTGCTTCNACGAGTAGTCTTAGCGTCGNNGGNNTGGGNACNAGNCCGACNTCNGTCCATTCCATGCCGGNGAGAATGGGNAGCGTNGANGAGGTNAANGTNAGCGACGGAGGNGAGACGAGGAGTATGNTCATGGTNTCNCCNCCNCCGNTGAGNGGGACGAGTNCNAGTAGTGCNGGAAGTGGAGNANGTGGGNCNACGGTAAGGAGGAGNAGCTCGTTGAAGGCGAAGTTGTCGTTGCCNAATTTGAGGAGGAATCGNAGTAGNCCGGANGATGCGCCNACGAGNCCNGGTGAGNNCTNANNTCCCANNNTTGTCGTNCATCNNGTAGTCTGACTGANTGTNGGTAGTNGAGAGNGTNCATCCCGACATGCTCCTCCAAGTGCAAGACATGGAGTTNGAGCTNGTNCGNCCNAACTTNAACCANTTNGCCGCNGCACGTTCGAGNGAAGACTCAGCTATCCTNGGTCGAGACGGACTNGCTCCTATCGANACNAACCTCTCTGCTACCAGCCCCGTGTCTGCTGGCTCTTTCCTTCGTCCCGAGTCTCCNGCCATGTCCATCAACTCCATCGCTCGCTCACCAACCGTCGAGACGAATTCAAGTTGGTCNCAAGGCGGTCCCAGCTCAAACCTCGCGGGATCGCCCATCGTTCCACCAAGNCCNCGCACGTNTCCTATCNCCNGAATCNGANTCNCAGATGGAGGCTCACCGGAANCGNGAGCTCAAGTGGATGAACCTTCTCTCGACCTCGCCTCCTTCGCAAGCCCGCAANTCGAAGAAGATCCGGAAGCTCCTGCTCGAAGGCGTNCCGTCGAGNGTNCGGTACCTTGTCTGGAGNCANCTTACGGATGGGAAGGCNAGNTGCGTNCCNGGGGTGTATCCGCANNTGTGTAAGNGGGGGAAGGTNTCNGTGAGNGANGANATNGAGAGGGATGTAGAGAGAGGGGAGTGGTTTGGAANGGAGGAGCAGGCGCAGCTGAGGGTTTTGAGTGAGGCTGGCGGAGGTGTCGTTCAGTTGCTCCAGGCGTACCTGAACATGGTACCAGATATACACTACACCAAGGGTAGGTGTCTCTCCGCCGTTATANACNATNTCGTTTCTTTCTAATTTNCTCTATTAGGACTCCCGCACATCGTCGGTCAGCTCTTACTCCTCGCACCAGAGGAAGACGCGTTNTGGATCTTCATCTCNATCATGGACACCCACATCNGNCCCTACTTCTCGACGGGNTCNATTCAGATGGAGGTGGATAGTGCGCTNTTCTCGAGAGCCCTGGANGTNAACGATGCCGCTGTGGCNAANAGNNTNCTCGTNGATATGGGNATCAACCCNAACGCGATNTGCGGTCCNTGGTTTACNAGNNTNTTCGTNGGCTGCTTACCNCCGGAGTATCTGACGAGGACGTGGGATATGTTCNTGTACGATGGTACGNNNGCNTNGTNNCTTNCTNNTNNCNNNGANNCTGACNTNTATTCCTCTTCAAGGTGTTCCNTTCCTGATGCGNGTNGGCCTNTCCATCATCTCNTTCGTNCGTCGACANCTNCTCGAGTGCCGATCCGANGANGCNGCCCTATCTCTCCTCCACCGTCCACCNCCACACCGTACTCCCACCNACCCCAGAAAATTATCTTGTCGTTTGTGTATTCGGTCAAGTTGAAGGACGAGGACGTGAAGAAGCAAAGGGTGAAGATGGAGGCGCAGGTGAAGAGGCAGACGCAGCAGCAGCCGAGGGTGAATGGGAATGCGGCTGGTTCGATCTCGTTACCGAGGGTGTGAGTGTGTCCGTGGGGGTCGTTTGTGTGTTTTCGCTTTCGTTTTTATGTAGATACCGTTTTGTTAGTTCCTTTGTCACTTAACCCGCATCGCTATCAAACTATCATTTCTAGTTTCTCTCACTCGATTAAATAATCCACGGATCGCATGACCTCAAAGGAAGCCTCCAGGCATTGGGAGGTCCGCGTCTCTCCATCACAGTGAATGCTCTCTCTCATTTTACGACGCCTTTCCCCCAACTCCAGGTAGTGGCCTCAGTCAAGGTCTTCGGAATAACAGGGTGCAGTATACATGAATCAAACTTATGGATATCGCGGCGAGCAGTAAATGAAGCGTCGAAATGGGTAGATTGGACCGTGCCCATCGTAGGCCACAGTTCGACTGCGCTGGAACTTGGCAGACAAGAGAACTTGAAGCGGGACCGAATCCTTTGCACTCGTTTGATTAGGACCATTAATCTGAAAAGAGCGCACCAAAACATACCTCAGGTGTTTTGCAGGAGTCGACTGTTAGCAAGTCCAAGGCCTCTTCTGACATGGATTCTGACGAGCATTGAGTTCGCTCCTTGCAACCGGAGACGCCGACACGATCGACGCTGCTACAGCACACCGGTGAGATGCTTGAAATGGCTAAGGCGAAACCTGAAGACTCACCACTGCAGGAAAGGAGCACGGCGAGAGTCTTGGTGAACTGCATGTTGAGAGGGATAGGATGGCACTGGAGGATTGGGTATGGATGATCAATTCGAGAGGGTCTACGATATTTATGCATATCAGTAATATCGAGTTGAGGCCGGACGTACCTTGCTTTTCGGGGTATGGGCTATATCATTGACGCAAACGTACTTGGGGAGTCCATTGTCTTCGTGCAAATACCGCCCACTTGTGTGGAGTGCCCTTCGTTCATCTTTCAGTCTTCCCTAATTCGCAAAGATAGCAACGATAATCAGGGATTACCAGGACAAACTGTGGGTGTGCCACGCCGATCAGATAAACCATCGTAAGCGAATCCACGGTCGCACACTGTAAGGTGTACAACACCACAGCGTTGCCTTGGCCCTTACGCATCATTCATCAACGCTCATGACACTGCCTACATACCCCCTGTATTTGCCCGAGCATCGTACGAGTACAATAGCACCCTTCTGAAGTGGGCTCCCTACCCACATGTGCGGGCACAATCGTTGCCCTGTTTCTTGAGGGATCAGTTTTCAATGGTGTCACGATTCAGAAGGGTGAGCGGACCTCATTTACATGTCGCTCGAGGAAGAAGACGCAATCGATTTATACTTTCACACGACATGACGAATTGGCTCAGGCAGCAGTGGAAGGTCTGTATGTACAGAGATACCGGAGTCAGGAGTGCGGATCACAAACAGAAGGGTATCTGGATTCTGCATCGAGCGAGACAGAAGACGACGGTCTATGGAGGTCACAGAGGGTGAGAGCAGAAACTTGTTTTGTTAAGAGAGCCTGATTCCTCGCAGTTCTTCTACCCTTCTCCAGATGGCGTCCGTGTGGGGTTGAACAGACACCCGTGTGTTCAGCCATATCATCTGCTGGTTAACGATGACCATATGTCGGAGTTCACGGAGGAAGAACCGCTCAAAAAAGCGGCAGTTCTGAATAATGAGTTCGGGACCTTTCCACCTAAACAGAGCATCTGCCGGTCCGAAGTCTCGGATGTCGATGAGCGTAAGACTGGCACAGTCTGGAAGGGTGTCGATTGCCGCGCATGAAATGAGTGTTAAATCGCGAGGTCGGAGACAGCCGAGGAGGAAGGAGAGAGATGTTCCTTGAGTACGAGTGATAACGACATCTCGAACCGAGAGGGGAGTTTGGGATACGGATGAGGGGATATCAGGAGGATTTTGGGTGTCACGAAGTGCGAACTCGTCAATTTCCAGATGGTCGAGGCCGAACAGTGACTGAAGGAACTGGAAAAGGCCTTCTAGCACCTCGTCGAAGAGACGAGCCGAAGATTCGGAGAAGTGAGTGATGGTGAGAGATGTGATGTTGGCGAAGGAAATGTAAAGCCGATCACTCCTTGCAGGATGTGAGATGTCGTAGAGCAGAGCGTCGCTACAAATTTTGACCGTGGTAAGAACTCCGTATGGTGGAAAGTGCGACAACGGTATAGGGCGAGTAATAGTGAGTTTCGTGGCATCGACCATTGTGTAGGCAGTTGCGACGGAAAGATCTTGTGGTATCGAAGTAAGTGATGGTCAATCGCCAGGAAGATTACGCGCACCCTCTCTGGGAAGACGTGAGCTAAGATCGTTGAGGGAACACAGTAGCTGGGGAAGGCGGGAGAAGGAGGACAGTTTATATGAGCGCGTGAGGGTGAGACGGAAAATCCTACATATAGACTATGCGAATCCCATGGCAAGGGTTTTTCAAATTGAGCATTCCCCGCTCACCTGGTTAGGATAGACTATACCATGAGGCCGCTATCTCCAAATCAACTCCGCAAGCACTTGTTTCGACATTCGTACTACGCAGTTGCCTCCCTACCGATCCCAGTCAAAGCACTGGCTGTCTGGAGTCATTTCATCATAGCATATTGCTATTCAAGCGGACGCGTGTTTATACAAGTCCCCCAGTCTCTCCTTCGATTGTTTTCGCCCCGAGTAAGTAATCAAAGCATATATTCGCGCACAGCCTGCAGGCCGCGGGAGATAAGTGGGCAATCGTTGTCCCTGTTTGCAAGAACCCTTGTCCTTGGGCCCATGAGGCACTATGACTCGGGAATTGGACGTAATACTCACTACGCCAAGCACAGTGTGAAGGAGAAAATGGGCAAAACACCGGAACCCGTGCCTAGTGGATTGGAGCAAATAGACTATGCACAGCACCGATCATCAGGATTTCAGCCTATTATCTCGGAGAGGTGAGGTCCAAATAGGCGAAATGCATTCAAAGAACTGGTGGGTGATTTCGGAGGACGATGCTTTGAGTAATTGTCCAGCGGCATTAGGATATCCGAACTTTCCGCAGCAGCATGTTGTTACCTTCGACGCAAATTCCCCACTGGATGCAAAGCGGTGGGGTAAGCAGGTGCGGACGTGAAGCGATGAGCTTATTCCGACGAATAGGAGTCCATGGGAGCGGAAAAAAAGCGGAGCATTCGCCGAGGCCCGATAACGTGGTGCGATAGAACATTAGCGTCCGTCGTTTCCGGTCATGACAGGCGAATCGAGGATATCAGCGTAACTTGCGTCAGTTAGTGCCGATTGGGCGTTGAATCCGGTGTGATGTGGAAACTGCTAGTAGATGCAGAAACTTGAGAGCGTGCGGGAGGGCTCCTTCAGTCGGATATGAAAGAGAAAGGCTAGGCAACGAGGGGCGAGAATAGCATGTCGGAAAGTGTCGCGACAGGTGATGAGCGAAACAAGGCGCCTACGTGTTGCCAACGCATGAGCGAGGGGAAGTCGGTGAAGGATCTCCCCAACGATCTTGTTAATATTGGGCTGGATATCAGCTATCGAAGGTGGTACTTCTTGGGGTATCAATGTATACCCTCGAAGATGGGGACAGACGTTCAACCAAGGCGGAAAAATGAAAAACGCGAAGAGGGATGACTGAGGACACACCTTCGGCATCGTAGCGGTACGTGAGTGGGCTTCGTAACCGCCGTCCTTCAGTCGGAGCGTACTCACTTTGAACCCCAACATATGAGTTCGACGTCGGGTGTCGTAGGGTAGGGTTATCCTCGTCCAAACGTTATAATTTTATATTGAGCATGCTTCACACCAACGATTGACGTGTTCACGTCCTTGGAGAATACGAACGGCCAGAATACGCATTTACCTCGAGAGAAGGAGTCGCCCTCCCACTCTACCACTCTAGCACACGTACTGTGCAATCCATGTACTTGAGCTCCTCGAGTTGAGGTGACCAAGCAATGCGGAGCTGAGGCTACACCGATCACTTTGTCGCCTTCCTGATTCACCCTGCGCTCCCCCGTTGTCGAGCCCTGTACGCTCGGGCTCTTGCGCAATTACGGTGGTTCACGAATATCGAAACCTTCTTGTCTGCATAAAAAATGGAACCATATACCATAATCACGAGTCGCCTTGTCGGAACGATGTACAGTACCATAGCACGGGCGCTCGATGCCTCTCTACCGTGTGTCCAACCGGAGTTGTGCTGCATAGCTACATGGCATATCAGGATACCGGGCACACTGCCGGATTATCGCAAGGTCAACAGGGGAGCGAGTGGCACGTGGAATTCGGAGGTACTTACCTGTGAATACGGCGAATGACGCGCAATCGAGAGGCCAAGTCACATCGGAAACTCGGAGACAACAGTGAATGGGACATTGGGTAACATGCACCGCCGCCGCGAAGACACCTTGCTGTGTTGCACCGCCATACCTCGTTTTCGTGTACGACGTTCCGAACGAACTCAGACGTTTGGGCGATTGGTGCAAATCAGGAATTAAGGGGCAGACACTCAGATGTAGAGAAATGGATGGACGAGTCTCGAGCATGCATTACAGCTGAAAGCAAACCTATGGAGGTCAGAAGTCACACCGAAGAGCAACACCAGATTTTGATCGACGCTGGAGTGCCGAGGTTCGGGTAGTCTGTGCTTTACAGGAGGGAGCCTCGGGAGCGATAGACAACTGCGCATCGAGCTCATAGTAGGTGGACCTCACGAACGCCGAATGATCAATGCCGATGAAAAACGAGTGGAATGTCATGGCGTACGTCCCAACGTAGACATACGCCAATGGGACCTTCGAAAAGAATCGCCACGATATTCGGCGTTCGAGCGCGTTCTTTCTCAAGGCTCTAGAAAGGCATATAAGATAAGGGAGCAGCTGGGGATTCTGAAGGGTTAAGTTGTCGGTATCTATCAACTCCTAGAGAAGGTCATACTCAAGACTTCGCCTCCGAAGGTTTTTCGAACGAAGACAGAGGAGCATGCGATAAGATTTGAGGTAGTTCCTAGAGCAACTTTTCGTTAGGAGCCTAAAAGACGTAATTCGGACAGGGGGACGACATTTCCCGTGGTCCCCACTGTCCGGTTTTCAGCCTATTCCGATCCGACGGCATTGACGAGACGAAGCCAAGCGCTGACAGATGTTCTACAGTACCACGCCCATCCATCTACCGCTAAGAAAAGATGCGAACGTCACTCAAGGACGCTCGATACTTTCAAAACGGGTGGACGGCTATCCTGGGTGTAGGAGATCTGTCTCGTGTCGTGGACGGACGTACGCTTAGCAGGATGAGTTGACCTAGGGACGAGTTTGAGAGGACTTCGTCGTAGAGGGTGTTCATCATAGGCGAAGGTAGGAGAGCGGTGACACCTGGCCCTGGAAGGCCATACCGTGTGTTGGCTGGAGAAATTTAGCGGCCTTGTACGCAGGAAGAAAAGCCGAAACTAGGATCATTCAAGTTACAATGAGCGAGATCTGTAGCATCCGCGGTGGGGCGCGAAGCGGGATAGAGAGAACGCAGATGGTGATTGATTGACTGCCCACGTTCATAAGGTGGACAACGTCGAAACAGGGGCACCCTTGGTTGCACAGGAGCAAGAGGGACCGTTTCTTCTGGGGAAAGGCTTCACCAGGGAGTGCTCCCAGAGGCTTGGATTCCTTAACAGACTTCTGATCGCGAATCGCAATGGCGCGTTTGTCGACTGTGGAAAGGATCGTTGTACGCAGGGGAGAAGGACGAACTTGCGTCCACCCAGTGGGCGGGGTTTGTGGCATTAACGAGGTGTGGCGACACAGCACATAGAGAAGGCAGGCAGCGACCACCTTCCAGCTGTCGTAGATTGCGAGCAGCGCACCAAAGAAGCAACTACAGTTGAACAAGAGTGAGAGGGGCTGTTCCAGCTGGGACGCTTCTCCAACAGGGAGGACAACTCGAGATGTAGATTGCTTCCACGTTCGCTTTCACTCATGCG
>JANDKE010000126.1:0-37181 GCA_027627275.1 Coprinellus aureogranulatus
GCTCGACACGCCACCAAGGCGCGCTCCCGCACCCCAACGTCCCACATTAGAGCTGTCGAAGTGTCCATCACAAGCCTGAGGCGCTTACACTGCATCAAAACTCTGCTGGAATCATCGATTCCAGGGGATTCTGCGGTTCACCTTACCACAAGCTGGAGCAAGCCTGGCATCGACCCGGCAAGTGCATGACCAGACCGGAGGCCAGGCCAACTGGCACCGATGCTGGCCTCAACGATGCCATAAGCGAGTGCCAGAGAGGCCTCCAGGTACACTGGCACCGAAGAACCCCCCTTTATTTTATGATGGGACCCCATATGGAATTCGACTGGCCTCAGGGAGGCCATCCCCTGGTGCCAGAATAGATCCCAGTGAACCTGGCTTCCACAATGGAATCAGGAAATCCATCCCATCGTCAAGCTTGAGTCCAGCATGTGGAAAGGTGAACCGCATAATCCGCTGGCATCGATGATTCCAGCAGGGTTTTGATGCAGTGTTATCGCTTTTCCCTCTCCCTTCCCGCGAACCTATCCTATCTCTTCCTAAATAGACTATGCTGCCTTTCACCTGTAGTAGCCATTCAAGAATGTTGTCAGGCTCACCCCGGAGAACCATCCAGACTTACCAACGATCCTTGCCAACTATGCCGCCTCTTTGCACTCCCGCTTTGAGCGGAAGGGAAATATGTCTGATCTCGATGAGGCTATCTCAACCATGGAGAGTGCCGTTGGGAAACTGCCCGCTGGACACATACGTTTGCCCGCTCTGCTCAGCAACTTGGGTCGCTTCCGCCAGACTCGTTACCAGCGCACGGGCGATCTCTCGAGCATAGATGAAGCTATAGCAACCCTTCGGAAGGCGGTAGAGCTCGTTTCCGCTGACGATGGATCTTTCCCTATCATGTTAACAAACCTGGGAATGGCACTACAGTCTCGCTTTCGTCACACAGGGGATGTTTCGAACATCAAAGAGGCGATCCTCTTCCAGAAAAGCGCTGTCGATCTCACTCCCGCTGGCCATTCGTCACTTCCGACGAGGCTCAATAACCTCGGATTCTCGTTTCGCTCTCTCTTTGAGCAAAGTGGCGACCTTACGGACATCGCAGAGGCAATCACTGCTCACCGACAAGCGGTGGAAGCTTCCCCAGAGAGCCACGCAAGCCTTCCAACCTGGCTCAACAATCTCGGATATGCACTGCAGAGCCGCTACGAGCGCACAGATGAACTGGAAGATCTCGATGAGGCGATATCGGTGGAGCGTCGGGCTGTCGAGCTCACTCCTGAAGACCACCCGTCTCTCCCTATGTGGCTGGCTAGCCTGGGATGTTCCTTGCACTCGCTATCTGAACGTTCCGATGGCCGTGTCGACATGTCCGAAGCAATCCTTATGCATGTTAAAGCTGTTAATCTCACGCTCAAGGAAGACGCACAACGTCCCATATGGCTGAATAACCTGGGGCTCGCGCTTGAGCTTCATTTTAGGAACACTTGTAATCCCTCTGATATCTCTGCAGCAATCGAAAGGCAACGTGAAGCCGTTGACCTACTGCCAACCGGTCACGCATTCCTACCCAGCGTGCTCATTTGCCTGGGCAAATCACTTCACACTTCTTTCGAGCACTCTGGTGAGCTTTCAAGCCTCAACGAAGCGATCTCAGTCAAGCAGAAAGCAGTATATCTCATGCCCGAAGGCCATTCAGCACTCCCCACGATGCTGGAGAGTCTCGGAATCTCCATTTACTCTCGATCAGTAACCACTGGTAGTAGTGAAGACCTGGAATCCAGCATTTCGCATTTCAGTCTGGCCGCAACCTCGAGTACAGGACCGCCCATGGACAGACTATCAGCAGCTACACACTGGACTCGAGCCTTGACCCAGCGATCTCCCCCGACACAAGAGTGGCTACCAGCGTATGATGTTGCCGTTTGCTTGATCGCTTTGGTAGTAGGCCTTGACCAGACTGTGCAGCGGCGCTATGCCGAGCTGCCAAGTATCGCTGGTGTAGCCCTCGAGGCTGCTAGCGTCGCATGCGAACTGGGCCGACCCGATCGAGCTGTGGAATGGCTTGAACAAGGTCGCTGCGTTCTTTGGAATCAACTGAACAATCTACGCTCACCACTCGACGATTTGCGCATACACGATAGCGCTCTTGCAGAAAGGCTCAAAGAAATTTCTGGGCTTCTCGAGAGCGCTGGATATACGCGAAGAAGGGGCCACTCCGATATGTCTATGTCCGAGAAGATTTCAATGGAGGACGAAGCCCGTGCTCACGTATATCTTGCCAAGGAGTGGGATGACCTTCTCAAAACGGTTAGATCGATCCCAGAGTTCCATTCGTTTCTTCAGCCTGCGTCCTTCGCATCATTGAAGCAGAATATACCACCATCAGGCACGATTGTCGTCCTCAATGTACACGAGCGTCGATGTGATGCGATCGTGCTGTCGGCTGGCTTGGATGAGCCCCTCCATATCACCATTCCGGAATTCTCCTTGGCGAAAGCGAACGGTCTCCTTAGGAGTCTGAATCGCGAGGGACTCCGCGCGAGTAGCGAAGGGGAAAATCTCGAGGAGGAGCCATCCGAAGGATTCAGGCCTTTGGGAACTTATAGACGCCATCGACATGGTGTTCTACACCATATACTCCAATCTCTATGGAGGGACCTTATAACGCCGATCCTCAATTCTTTGGGGATACAGGTGCGTGATATTCTGTGTATCGTGTCCAATTCCTGAAACTGACAAATGCAACAGAAACGGGATGAATCGTCCAAGGAACCGCTTCCAAGAATCTGGTGGTGTCCTACGGGTCCGTTAGCGTTCCTGCCCATCCATGCCGCAGGGGTCTATAAGAGTGGCGAATCGGAGACCATCCTCGAATATGCAGTCTCCTCATACACCCCAACTATAACCGCACTCACTGCTCGATTCAAAAATACTCTTTCAATTGAGCGAGGTGTATCTGGACTATTTTTGACCAGTCAACCGCGGGCTCCAGGCAGTCGAATAATTGATGGAACGACTACCGAAGTGGAGTCTGTGTATGCGAGAGCCCGGGAAAATGGCGTTAGGGTGATAAAGGTGGAAGGAGATCTTCTCGATGTGGATGGATGTCTGCGCTATATGGAGGCATACAGCAGTGTGCACCTCGCGTGCCATGCAGTTCAGACAAGAGCGGACCCTCTCCGAAGTCTCTTCCGTCTTCACAAAGGTACCCTGGAACTGAGGAGGATCATACAGAGCGACCTGAAAAACGCGGACCTCGCATTCCTCTCGGCCTGCCAGACGAGCACTGGCGACGAAACCCTATCCGACGAGGCCGTTCATCTCGCTGCTGGAATGCTCGCAGCTGGATACCGTCGAGTAGTCGCCACTATGTGGTCTATAAGCGATCGTTACGCGCCAGGAGTTGCCGACGACTTCTACCGGTACCTTTGGAGTGAAAGGAAGGACGGTTCCGGTAGCGGCTTCGATGGGACACGTTCGGCGTACGCGCTCCATGACGCTATTCAGAAGCTGAGGCTGCGACTTGAGATGTCAGAAGAGACAATAGGCGAGAACCTGCTTGCTTGGGCTCCTTATGTGCATTTTGGTTATTAATTGCTTGGTGGGCCCCACCCCGAACACGCTGTTCAGAGATCGAGGCTTCGAACTAGATAACCCGAACCATTCCCTGACGCGATGCGTTACTACGAACACCAGTTGTATCGAACAGACGTTGAACACGTCTCAACCATGGACCATTCAATCATGACTGGATTACCCGTTTACGTGCACCTCGTTCTTTATCATAGCTTAGTTCGGCCTTCAGAATTTTGGGCTGTACGTATCAAAGCTGCATCGTACGTATCCACCTCCTTTGTGCCTGATGTCTCAGAATACACTACGGTATGCTCCGGGGTCGATTACAATTCATGCCTCGCTACTCCGGTTTCGAAATCTGCGGTCCCACGTCCCAGGCGTTGCAATCTTCGATACAGACATTTTGTTTCAAACACGGTAAGCGATGTAGTGTACAGGCCGATATCACCACTAGCGAGGTATCAATCAAGTCCGTGCAAACCGAGCGTAATGCTATCCAAGGAGAGGCATGCGTAAGTAATGGGAGGGATGGTAAGTAAAAGCAGAGTCCGATAGATGCTAACAGTTGAAACACAGAAAGAATGTCGGGGAGTGGATGCATGGTACAAACGAAAGAGATCGAGCAAGCGAAAGTGCAGATGATATCCGAGAGCCGTCGAAAGAAAATAGAAACACAGTTCAACAAGAGCAGAAGCGAAGGTACCTTCCTTCATCACAAAGCGACACCCACGCCCTCACCTCCAACATCTCCACTCACCACCCTCCTTGCCTTCCCACTGTTACTGACGCTCAACACACCTCTCACCTCGCCCCCTTCTCCACTCACCCGCACCGGTACTCCCACCCCAAACTCGTCTACACCCTTCAGCACCCCTCCTACCCCTACGGAAGTCGGCGAGGTGTAGTAGAAGCTCCCCATCGAGTCCGTATTCGCACCCCAAGTCGCAGCGGCACTCGGTACGCTCTTACTCGACCTATGTCCATAAGCACCCGCACTTCCAACGTCACTGAAGTCCCCTAACGTACTCGACGGAAGTGGACTTGCAAACGACATACCCGAGTCCACATTCCTCTTCGTCTTCGAAGGTGGGAAGGAAGGAGCCGGTCGGTGTTGACTGCCACGCGAGTGTCGCTGTCGATCTTGTCGCATGTGAAGTGGAAGTTGGGAGTGAAGGGGAAGAGGTGCGAGAGGGGCCGCGGTCGCATAATACGAATCAACGGAAGTACTCAACGTATCTTCGCCTCCAATCCCACTATCCCTCACGTTTTCCTCACTCCTCCGTAGGGGAGACGCATCCCGACTCGCAAGAAGGGGAGCATTGGAAGGGAGAGGAGGGACCTCTTCTTCGCCCCACCGTCCTCTGGGCAACACCGAACTATCGTTCCTCGCCCTCTCCTGTTCCTGAAGTCTGGCCCTCGACGACTTGCTCGCGAGGGTAGCGGTATCCGCGGGCCATGCCATCGCGGCCACGTCTCGATCCTCAGAGGATCTGAACGTTGACACCGATGGCTTGTTATGAACCTTCATGAGAGCGTCGGAGGACTTGGACGCAGCAACGAGCGTCGAGACAGTGTTGTCCCCAGCCCCATCGCCGTTCGAGTACACCGAGTCTTCACTCAACCTCTTCCCATCGTCGTCCTTCGCTACGACCGTCCGAGACTCACTCGGTCGCGGAGGGTACGTCGCCTTCTCCCTTCCCTCACTTGGGTCTGCCGCACGTGCGCGGGGGATACCACTATCTTGTGATTGGGCTGCGTTATGCCTCTGTTATGTTTCAGTGTACTCTGCTGTATTCGCGTCGTCAAGTTGCATGTAGTAGATAGCGCGACCGGGCTACCGCCGTGCCTCGGTATATAAAATCTGATTTAAAACAAAACAAAAAAAAAAAAGGGAGGAACATGAGGTCGATAACTGACCTGGTGTTCGGATCGGCACGGGACACAAAGGTGGGTCCCGGATTTGAGGGCAGAGCATACTCCAAACCCAGTTGTGCTGCAGTGTCGACAAGCAGGATAGGTGTCGTCCAGTGGTGCTGGACCGCAGGGTCCCACTCAGTGGAGTGACAGTTGAAATCCCTGGCCATAATGGTCATTTGGGGGAGGGATTCGATGCACCCAGCAATGAGCTCAATGCCCCTATGCTGGTCATCAGAGTACATGTTCATAAGATAGATGGGGTCGCTCCCCACATACAGGGAAACGACCATCACATCGCGATCGTCAATGAGCTCTCGACGATACGCCAGGCGCAAAGGCGCCAGACACTGAGACACGTAGGTCTAGACCCTTCTTCGGGCTGACGCACCATGGTGATCCACAGGGGATGCTTAGGTGCGCCTCGGACTTCTGTACCTTCTCTGCTTACAGCAGATGGTGCATGCCTCATGAGCTGCCAAGGCAGCTCTTGGATGAACAGAACATCAAAGTCATTTACATTGCATTCGAGGAATACATCAAGATCACAAAAGTTCTTAGCGATGTTAAAAGTACAAATACAAATCTCCCTAATGTCCTTCTTCGAGCTAGGCATTAGGCAAGGTTTGCGTTAGTGGAGGAGGCGCGTCTGCGCTCTTGAAAAGCACGCACCTTAGCGTTGAGAGCATCAATCTTGGCACGGTCGAAACGCGCACACCAGAACAGGCACTTGTGGTCGATGGCGCTGTGGCCCTCTTTCCCACAGTTGGGGCAGCGGCACGCGTGGGGTCACGGCTGGTCTACAGGAGTAGGAGCAACAGGGTTCACCGGATGATCCGGATGACTCTTGCAGCAGGACGCATGCTGACGATGAGGTTCGCCACACTTGCCGCAGCGAACACAACCTTTGCAGGCAAGAGTGGGGTGGCCCCATTTGCAGCAGCGCTGGCAAAGAGGAACACCAGGAGATGGCGCTGCACCACAGATGGCGCAGAGGCGGTTGTTGACGACAATGGTCTTGCCAATGAGGGNGGCCGCNCNAGNGCCGGACTGAGAGTCCCAGATATCGAAGAACGCCTCAGCTTCGGAGCTGTTGGGCGATTCGCAGACGATACGAGGCCTAGACTTGGGCCAATAGAAGTCGCGAAGCGGACTTTGCCTGAAGGCCATGTCCACATTGCCAGACTCAGTGCGCTCAACAGTGAGTCCGTGCTTATAGAAGGGCACGCCNACGAGCTTAAGGTAGCTCGTCGACATGGGGAGGGAGACGATGAGGCGCGTAGCGTCGGTGAACGCATGCGGCGGTATCCCGTAGTAGTGGAGGACCCATCCNCGCACGATCTCAAGATCGGCGGNAGTAGGGACCTCGGTGGTCAACAGCGTCCAGCCGTTGTAAGCATTGGCCCCACCATGCATCCGAATGGAGCGATTGTGAGACCGGAANGTAGCATTGATGCTAGACATNACNTCGGCCTGGGAGGTNGGAGGAATNNCNNNNGAGNNGNNGTTGNNCGAGGATCTGCATTNCNCNNNGNCNCNGNGNTAGTNNGNNGCAGCCTTCTTCTTCTTCGAAGACGAAGACCCTGTCGAACCGGATGCTGGGAGGCAAGCCATATGCAGCCAGCGCACCGTCCCAGGTGGCGTGAGCGAGTTGCCTGGCATCTGCAGTCGTGACTTTGAAAGATATGGGGAACTTTCGCAGCCGCTGGTGGAATGAGCGCAGTTGGTCGGAGAGGTAGAAGTATAGGCAGCCGTAGAGGTCCTCTGGGGTAGCGCCGTGAGTCTTCCCACAAGCAATAACCTCTGTTATGCTAGGATGATTGTTAGCAAAGCCGACTACGAATGCAGCAGAAACATGGCATAACTCACTTCCAACCGTAAAGCGGATCCGCCAGCTCAGTTTGGAACCAACGACCGCTCGGCATGAAGAGAGACTGATTCGTCGCAGTGAACTTCTCTAGGTTGGCCCCGAACGGAAGCACAACGCCAGTCCGACGATATTCTTGAAACGCGACACGGTGAGACGGCTTCAGACTGTAGTACATCCTCGAGGCGTAGTCCTGCTTCGACTTCCTATTCCTCATCTGAAAGTACTCCTCCTTAGCAGCCTGCGGCGTCATACTCGAAGCAGCTACATGCTCCATCGTCTTCTGGACGCCCGGGATGCATGGCATCGCAATATCCGAGCGCGGGCCCAACTTCAGAGGCGGTTGCGGAGCGAGGTACTCAACGCAATGGTCTATATACTTTTCGCTGGCCAGCCACACCTGGTGCTTGTATTCGGGCGGCATGAACATGGAGTACCAGAAGTGGAGAGCGATGTCAGCTGCGGTCGTTTCGTCGTCTATTGTGCCCAGGAGTAGTAGGATGAGGTAGTTGCGGCAGGAGATGGCCATTGTTCCGTCGTTGATGAGCACGGTCAGCTTCCCTGAATAGTCGGAGGGTAGAGAGTTGATCGTCTTGATAACATGGCGCAAATCCCCAGAGGCTGTAGAGCACGCATTAGACTTGGCCAAAGGACTGAACGTGTCGCGTTAACTTACCAGGGAACGCCAGGTTCAAATCGACGCTTCGATCGCCCTCGTTCGCCAAAAGGTTGACTACGTCGAATGAGGGTGTGTTGCCCCAACTATTAAAGCGTCAGCCTGCCCCTTTCCTGATTAGCAAAGGACAAGACTCACAGGGTACATCCATGGTCCAAATCCCCCTTCTTGTCACGTTCGTCCTGCAAGACCTTCCCGCCAAGAAACACTGGCAAACGATTCTCCACAACCCAATCAGGCTGCCAGTCCTTCGACCTCATGGGGTCCTTGCATGCCTTCTTGTGAGACTTCCAGTGAGCTTTCTGGCAAGCCTAGTAAACGTAGAATAAGCTCATGGCCACCCATTCAGACGCTGGCAAAGACGCACCTCAGAGCAATACGATACCAACCTGCAGGCACTACACCCCTTCGAACCAGGCTTTCCGCACGCATTGGCGCAAGGGAGAGTCTCTAAAACTGAAGTCTTCTTGGCGCTTGACATCGCGCGGTGACTGTTGAAGGTAGTGGTTGAGAATTGAGAACGAAATGGGGATGTTCGCTAGTGATATATCACGTTGCGCAGCCGAGCTTGCTTTCCACCAATACGCCACTGTGTACCTAATATCCGACCAAGAACCACCCCGAGCTCCGCCAACCCGAACCCCAGAGTCTCATTCCCTATGGTTCTCTTCGGGATCGGTCTTCATTCGCTTGACAGGCCGAGTTGCAGTGAGAATCTTAGGAGAGCAATTGAACCGCCATAGATGCTATATCATGTCAAGAGAGTCTTGGGTCGAGCTTGGAGAGCAGGGAGCAGGGACGTGGGTAGTTCGGATTCGCCGTGGTCGTTGTTAATTGAGATGAGTAGAGAGGATAGGGCGGTCATGATGCATGTTGTTTGGCAACATCCATGGATCACAACAACGGGCGCTTAAATTCGCTTGAGCCGCAACGTAATGTTGAGCTGTACTTGGTCAACGCACACAACATGGTTCACTGGCAAGCACAAGAACACAGAAACATGTAGAGACCCATAGAAACCTGGGACTGCCAGCCATGCACGTCTCTTCAGCTCTCTCGTTCTACTTACACTGGCATCGACGCCCCTCCGCGCCGCCATATACATCAAGTACTATCTAGGCTGCAGTGCTACCCCTCAACCTCAAGCATTCGGGGCAGCCAGCGTAGCTAAGAGGAGCGCCAAACCCGCCAGTACATCCTTATCTTTATCCGCACCCGCCATCTCTGCAAGATCCCGAATCGCCAAGGCCTCCGAGTCTTCCGAGTCTTCCGATGTATCTCTCGGGATATCGAGTTCTAATTCGATGGATCTCGCAGTCCAGTCGTACTGAATGAGTCTTTTCTGTAGTACCGAGATCAGCCTTGCTTCAATCACTGCGGTAGGAAACGTACGTGGTAATACTTCTCATCTTTATCCACGAACGTCGGTAACGCCGGAGGAGGAGCATCCACAGGTGTTCCAATTCGCTGTCATCGCATAAAAACAAAGGGAGTAAGCCTTCACCGCATCTACATAAGACGTGATACGCGTTGGATGGACTTACGTGCGGAACCAGACGATGCGAACTGCGTAACCTCAGCTTCGCCTCTCGTAAGACCTCGTCCAGCCCCTGTTCCTCCAAGAACTTCGCAAATGCCTCGGAAGGATCATAAACGACGCTTGCCTCCATCGTCAACCTCTCCACAGCCGCATCGCAGCCACCTAAAGAAAAGATACAGACGCAGGTATGCATATCAATCGTCAGTCAGCATTGGGGAGATGTACAGAGAGCACTGAACGATAGATGGCTTGATTACTCACTAATGGTATCCCATGCTCCTTCACGGAATTCATGCTACCAAGGAACCCAAATTCAGCACCTGCCACTGTAAAAAGTTGGACTTATCGACACCCAGCGTACTTACCTCGGTAGCCTCCCGGGCCGCGGTTAAAGCAGCTGCGCGTACATCCTCCTGCGCTTTGCCCCAATCCCCGTACCGCCCTACGACTGCTGCATGCTCGGATCCCGGGCGGAGGAGGGGCGTCCACGTCGTGAGCAGCGTCTTCAGGCTGTCTGGTTTCTCGACCAGGTTGGATAAGTCGATCCTGTCGAATCGCGTTGCTGGCGTCAAGCCCATTCGCCTTAGCGTGTTGCTTTTGAGGGTTTGTGGTAGTGCCTCGGGGTCGAGAGAGGATAGCGTGATGGAGATGTTGAATGTTCGGAGACGCTGGGCGAGCGTTCGGAGTTCGGAGATGATGTGGAAGTAGAGGCATCCGAAGATATCTTCCGACTGAGTTCCATGGGCCTTCCCACTCTCAACGACTTCCGATATACTGCAAAGTATCACTATCAGCCCTCCTCTCACCTGAAGCACAGCAAAGACATAGGACTTACTTCCACCCCTGCAGCGGCAAAATACTATCCGTCTGCAACCACTTCCCGTCCCTCGAGAACAACGAATTATTCGACGAGTTATAATTCGCATACACACCTCCAAACGGCAGAAGGATCCCCGACGTGCGGTAGGTGTGCACAGAGGCACGATGACTCCCCCTCATCATCGAGTACCTCCACTCCCAATAACCATCCCTCAACGGGTTCACCCTAACACGCTCATAATCTTCCTGCGACGCATGCATCCCCTTTTTCATATGGTCGAGCCAGGCGTTCATCGTCTCAAGCGAGCACCCCACCAGTGCGATTGCTGACCCCTCCGGGCTGCTCGTCGAGGGAGGCAGAGGCAGGTCGACGACAGGCCCGGTCTTGCCTCCGTCGAGAGGGTACGGCACACCGAAACCGTGTTTACGCAGGTGGTCTCTATACGCGTGTCCGAAGCTCCCTGCCTTGACGATGTAGTCAGTCGGAAGCCTGATCGAGAACCAGTATTGCAAAACGATGTCGGCTGCGAGGTCGATGTCTGGAAGCCGGCCCAGTGTGAGTAGGATGACTAGGTTGCGTAGGGAGACGTTGACGTCGGTGTCGTTGAGGACGACGTTGAGTTTTCCCGAATAATTGGGAGGGAGGGAGTTGATTGTTTGCATGAGGTCTCTGATATCGCCGCATGCTGCCATACTCCACTGTAAGAAGGAGGTATCTGCAGGGATTACTGCACTGGACTCACATAAGAAGGCCAAGTTGAAGTCTTTCTCCAGATCGTTCTCGTTATCCTTGAGATTGATCAAGTCGACTGGAGGATAGGTGTTCCAGCTAAGATCGTTAATCACCCTAATGAATAGAGTACAATGGACTGTGTGTACTTACAGCCTCGACCCTCCATCGTACACGCCTTGGGTAAGATCAGGCCGAATGCCACTGGCACTGGGAATCCATTTCTCAGCGCGCAGTCCATTCTTGCAAACTAGCAACGAGTTAGAGTGCTCGTCCTGGCTGTACAATCGATATCATCTCACCTCTCTTATGCTCTTTCCAATGCGCATTCTGACACTCCTACATCACACACACCCCCGCGTCAGATCCACTTTCCTACCCCATATACAACGCTTAACAGCAAACGCACCGTAGAACAGTACCCTACGAGTTTACACCCACTACACATCATGATCCCTGGATTCTGGCAGCCCAGGTTCGTTAGGGTCGCCTGCGCCTGCGCGAGTGCACAAGGCAACCGTTTCGGAGGCGTATGATAGGTCTTCATCTCCTGCATGATCTTGAACATCGTATTCGTCCTCGCGTCAGGGTCGTTCATGTTCGTAGCCCTCAGCTGGCTGGCGATGTTAGCGAAGTGCCCTGTGTATTGTCGGGCGGCTTCAGCCCAGGCGGCGGGGTCGTTCATGCTGGGCGATAGAGATGGTGAAGAAGAGAAAAGTGTACTCGTCAGTGTCCACAGCAACTGAACCTGCTTCTAGAGGTAGATCGTGATATTAATGTGACGGCTTCGAAGGTAGACGGCCTCGTGACGGTCATGCGTTCCTGAGCCCTGGCTTCCGACACATCTTCTATCCTTTAGAACACAGAGAAGACGCGTCTTCGCTGCGTCGTGTTGGAATTCTCTGGAAGCTCATTGAATGTCTATCATGAATCCCTCAGGCATTTTCAAGGTCGTCGAGTGAGGTGATGGGGTATTCTCAGTTCTTGTAGAGGGTCCCCAGGAAATTATCACAGTTTGGCAAGCTGTAGGGCTTGCTCAAGAGGTCAAGTTTGGCAAGAGAATGGGGCGCTTCGTGTAGGGCTTCAAGCTTCAAGATTCAGTACTGTGGGTGAGAGCGTTCTTCGCTAGCCGACGCTTCCAACGCGCAGAACAGTGAACTGGTCCCGCCAATGTTTGGCAAGGCGCAGATATTCTAACATGGCCTCGAGGGCGCGTCTGCATTTAGGCCAACTCGGAAGGGAGGGTTACAGCGACCACGAACGATGTACGAATTCTCGAATATGGTACTCTCAACGGCCAACAGCAAGCTGAGCCAAGAGAAGGGCCATACCAGCCAGCAACTCCTTATCCTTCTCCGTTTCCGCCTTTCCAACATTCGAGGCCTCTGCGGTTGCATCAAACTCATGATCAAGCTCCAATTCGATAAACCTCGTCATCCAATTATATTGAATGAGCTTAGACTGTACAGGGAGACCAGTTTAGAACGAAGACCAGCCAACGAAAGAGAAAGGCCGAACGTACGTGGTAGTACCACTCGTCGTCGTTCGCGAACCTTGGTACATCAGACGGCGGGGCGTTCACAGCAGCTCCGAGTCGCTACAATGGTGGACATACTCGTTGAGTACACGTTGCCTCCAAGTCAACCTGAAGGTGGGCAACTTACATGAGCAACTAGACGATGGGAATCCCTCAAACGCAGCTTCGTCGCTTGGAGGACCTGGCCTAACTTCAGCTTCTTCAAGAACTGCGTGAACTCATTGGAGTGGTCATGAACAATATTCGCATTGGTCTTCAAGGTGTGTATGGCTGCGCTGGAACCACCTAGACTCGCAAAGAAATATCAGCGAAGAGTCTCACCGTGCGGCGCACCAGAATAGAGGGTTTACCGATGACGTCCCACGAAGAGTCGGGCAGGAGATGCTAGGTTGAAAAGCATTCATCAGTAAGGAACCTTGGATCGATCTCGACGAAGTGGCGTTCATTACTTCTGTGTGCCCCTTGAGCTTGGCTACAGCTGCTGCGCCCACATCGCTTCCACTTTTCCCATTCCCCTGCACTTTCCCCCAGTTCTCAAACCGCCCTACCACAACTGCGTACTCGCTTTGCCGAAGGAGAGGTGCCCAAGCGGTGAGCAACGACTTCAACTTGCCCTGTTTGTCGACGAGGTTCCCTATGTCAATTCTGTCGAAACGCATCGTCGACGGCAAGCTCATTTGTTGGAATGCGTTGCCCCTGAGGCGCTGTGACAGCTGCTCCGGATCGAGAGAGAACACCGTGAACAAGATGTCCCATGTCCGGATACGCTGGGCGAACTTTCGCAGTTGGGAGGAGAGATAGAAGTACAGGCATCCGAAGATATCTTCGTGTTGAGCCCCGTGAGCCTTGCCGCACTCAACGACTTCCGGTATACTGCAAATTCCCTATCAGCCCTCTCACTAACACAAGCAAACGCAATCTGAATAGAACACGTACTTCCACCCCTGAAGCGGAGTTACACTATCTGTTTGCAACCACTTCCCATCCTCAGAGAACAACGACAAATTCGGAGAAAGGAAGTGCGCGTTGGCGGCACCGAAGGGGAGTACCAGGCCAAACCTACGATAAGTGTGCATAGCGACGCGATGGCTTGGGTTCAGGAAGGCGTACGTCCAGTCCCAAAAGTCATTCCGCGCCGGGTTGGTTCTGACGCGCTCGTACTCTTCCTGCATGGGTTGCATCCTAGATCGGGCTGTGATTTCTGGGAGGCGGGAGTTTAGAAGATCTAGAGAGGATCCCATCGAAAGTGACGAGCAAGTCTTGAGGGAAGAAGCAGATGCATCGACGACAACGCTACTTTTTCCTCCGTCAAGGGGGTAAGGGACTGCAGAATCTGTCTTGCGTATATGCTCCTTGAACGTCTCGGCGAACCCACAGAGCTTGATGATATATTCGTCCGGGATTCTGAGAGAGAACCAAGTGTGCAGGGCCATGTCGACGCCTTGGTCTATATCTTCGTGGCGCCCCAGGACGAGTAGAATAAGGATGTTACGAATAGCGACGTTGGGGTCGGGATCGTTCAGGACGATGTTCAGTTTGCCGGAGAAGGTAGGCGGAAGAGAGTTGACGGTCTTCATAACGTCCCTAAGATCGCCGGATGCCAACAAGGCCAGGTTGAAGTCTTTCTTGAGGTCGTTCTCGTTATCCTTGAGGTTGAGCAAATCGACTGGGGGTTGGGTATTCCACCTGGGTTCAAGCCAATCCGTCAGCCAAAGAGTCCAACGCAAGTCACTGTTTGGTAATCTTACAGTTTTGACCCTCCGTCGTACGCGCCGCGCGTAAGATTGGGCGGACGGCCGGTTCCTTTCCAGCATGGGGACAACTTGTCAGCGCGCAGGGGGCTCTTGCAAACTAGGGATCGCGGTCAAACCGACTCGTGGAGTGGTAGAAGATGTACCACTCACACTTCTTATGCTCTTTCCAGTGCGCATTTTGGCATTCCTAGCATCGAACATTGGTTTACGCCCGCGGATGTACTCGAGAATGCAGATCTTGGCACACCTTAGAGCAATACGCGACAGAGCTTACAAGCCCCACACGCCATCGTACCAGGATTCTTGCACCCAACATTCGTCAACGTCGCTTGGGACTGAGCATACGCACAAGGGAGGCGCTTCAAAAGCGAATGGTAGCAAGGTATCTGCTGTGAGATGTTGAACAACATATTCACCACCTCATCGCGGTTATTGAGGTCTGTAGCCCTAATCGTGTCGAACAGCCCGCCGACGCGCGTGTTGAACCCTTCGATGGCCTGGGCCCAGGCCTGGGGGTCGTCCATGGTGGGTGGCAAGGAGAAAGGTGGGGGTCAGTAGCTTCAAGCTTGAGAGGTAGATAAAGCAAAATCTGTCAGCATCAAATGTAGACGGCTTCGTGGTATATCATGAGTCCCTGAGCACTAGCTGCGAAGCGACCTGTCAATTAGAGCTCATAGAAGGCGCGTCTTCGCTGCTTCGTAGCTGGCTTCTCGGAAAGCTTATTGAAAGCTTATTGGGAAGCCCTCCCGAACCTACACCCCACTACGTTAGCTCAAGGGTACGCGGTCAGGAGAGTAAGGCGTTCTTACTTGCTGCAGGAGCACGCCACCGTGACATTGGTCGCCGGATTCAGGTGGAAAGCTCTCTTAGGCGCCCGCAAAGCCCGACATGATAAAGAGTTACTGGATCGATTCAAAGCCATATCACAGATACGAGTACGTAGCTACTAAGGCTGATGAGGCTAGTGTTCTTCTTTCGCCTCCTCCCTTGCCAATTCCACATATCGCTCAGACCAAGATATGGAGTTCATCATGGTCTACGAGGTACCCTGTTAGTCGGGGAACGTCGACCAGAGAGGCAAGGGAGAACCACTCACCGCATGATACCATGATTCCTCGTTCTCAAACTCCGGAAGCGCTGACTTGGACGCGTCGATGGGAACTCCAATGCGCTTCAAAACGACAAGTGAGCTCGACAAGTCACGAACAGAAGAAGAGCTGGAGGCTCACAGGTGGAACAATACAGTGCGTTTTCCTCATTTTGAGACCAGTACCGCTGAGGGCATCTTGCAGCCCTTGCTTTTTGAGGTAACTGGCGAAGGCTGGGGAGTTGTCGTACCCCATCTCAATGTTATTACAGACGCCGAAGAAAAGTCCCTCATTGTCGCCTACATCGAGTGGGCAGTCAGTCACCTGGATAAAGAAGTTCGTCGAGAGTGACCAGGCTAGTAGTACACACCAATCCCCGACAAGATCTTGTTGACTGGCTTTGAACTCTGAAGTGAAGGACACATCGTCAACGACAATCCGGGTATTACAAGTGAAATCATACCTTCATGTTCGTCACCACTGTTTTCAGTGCTTGCCTTACTCTCGCATCTCCCGCTCCCTTCGCCTTCCCATTTGGCTGCACCTCAGTCCAAGCTTGGAACATCCCTATCGTAGCTGCGTCCTTGTGCGAAGAGAGGAAAGGGGCCCACATCGTCGCAACGCGGCCTTTTTAAGCCCTACCCATGATCGTGATACCACCCTACTCCTTATTCCGCAACGTCCACGATAGCTCTTCACATCCTTCTGCTGCGCCTCTACACGGACCCTCCACTGGCCACCGTACATTGAAATCTCCGACTACCAGACCACCTGCTGTGGTTGGACTAGTGCACCAATCTACTGTGATTGAACTGAACAGGGAGGTGCACTTTTGAGAACAATGTAATCCAAGGCAGTGGGCACCTGTACAGTTTGCACCATGCACCCGGAGCACTGGCCAAGGTGCCCTGTACAATTCCGCACCACCCGATCATCATTTTTTCCGAATTGGGATGTGCCAGTCAGATTTCCGATGAACCGGATGACATTCCAAATTGGGTCCTGGACTCTTCAGCCAATCGAGAGCCTGGTAATCAACGACTGATATTTGAGAAAACATTGAAAATTGAATAACAATTTGACCACTGCTCGGATTCGCGCGATTATAACTGATTCGTATTCGCGCGACGAATGCCTTCAAGTGCATACCTTTTTCTATTCAGGAAACATTTATATTGTTCTGTACTGGCAAAGTGACTTGAATGCACTCAAGTTTCAAGTGAACACTTACTCGAGTTTCAGACTGCACCTTGTATGCAAAATTAGACCGGAGATGAGCGTCATTTGATATCATTCCTTGGAAAGCGAACGGTTGTAGCTTTTGAATGCACTCAGAATCACGTTTATAAGTGCAATGGTTAATATTCTATCGCATTTTATATGTTTTTCGGAGATTTGTTTGGCGGCGCGCCATATCCCGACCAAATCCCGACAATCAAAACAAGATCAAAAAGGCGCGATAGGAGCAATTGCCAAACGTGGATCGATCAATTCAACTACGGTTCGCACCTTTCTGTGGAGTGCAGGAGAACTACAGCCTCGCACCACAGATGCTGGTGTCACTGTGGTAGTGAGTGTGCAGGGCTGTGAAGGACCGTTGTCAAAAGTGCACCTCCCAAGTGGGTACAACCAATGTGAGTGGTGGCACTTTTTTGACTTTACCAGCTGACCAGACGAACCAGTGCCGCTATGATACAACACACGAGACCACCTCGCCCTCAGTCTCGCGATTCTGATCCTCCTACTACTGCTAGTCACAGTGAAGCTCCCGAGATCTGGGGGCGGTGGGTTGGAGGAAGGTGCGCATAGCGTGCTCAGACAGGCTCACACCCGGACTAATATTTCCAATTTCAGACACTACAGTTTGCTTCAGGTTCAGCAACCATGTGAGGACATTCGTTTGTTTCCCTCCTTACCGTGACCTGAACGATTGACCGACTCGATACAAAAAATTAGTGAGGGCTCGCATGTGCGGTTTGCAATTTGCTTCGAGTTTGAGCTCAGTAGTAACTTAAATAAGCGGCCATATTCGACACGATTTACATGACGATTTACAAGGGGTACCCGTACCGCTCGTTTGGTTCACGGCGGAGAGTTTGGCGCGATCCCGCCGAGCCCTCCTCCTGGTACCCTTCATCAGCATCAATTCGCCCATGTGAGTACATGGGCGCTAAGCGACGCGTATCGGATAGGTGCATCTCAGGCCACAAAAGGCAAGATGCATCCTACCTGCGAGACGTATTGGCCATATCCAGAGCGTTTATTAATTAGTACGCGAGCCCTGGCTAGTGATGGTCACGGGTTTTCAAAACCCGCCGGGTTACGGGTAAGGGTAGGCGCGGGTACGGGTACGGGTAGGTGTCCGCCTACCCGTGGGCTTTCAAACGAGCCCAAGATGGCTCGAATCAGCCAAGAACTGAGTGAGATAGGACTGAATCTTTTAATTCAGTCATATCTGCACTGTTTGTGGCCCGATTTGGCTGTTTTCGGGCTCGTTTTGCGCCCAAAACCCGCGGTTTGCGGGTAAGGGTAGCCACGGGTGAGGGTACGGGTGGCTACGCTGCTACCCGGGGTTTACCCGTGCCCATCACTAGCCCTGGCACCCGACATCCTTTGGGACTCTGGCTTCCCGCGCACTTGGTTACTAACTTTCCCTATGCGCGAACCCAAGAATGTAGCGCTGCGTCCTATACGTACAGTTCAATTGTTACCAGTTCGCCAATATACCTAGCTGCGTCTTTCAACGCTCGCGTCGATGGGTCTGAATCTGACGCCTTGGTGAGATGAACTACTGGGATTAGGGAGAATTGGCAAGTCTGAGTGACAAAGACTCAGAGATCAGAGTTCTGGCGCACCTCAACAGACGGTATCCCTTGATAGATATCACTCACACGGCCTGTGACTGTAGTCGAAGCACGGTTGATCTCCCATCATGCTCGACGGGCGCCTATTTTGCTGTGAACATCTACTGTCACTCCGAGCGAAAGGCAAGGCTTGGGTGTTGAGCAGTACCTAAACGCAGCAAACTGTAGCCCCTGGGTAAGATGGGAGGACCAAGGGAAAGGGTGTTGATGCATCAGCTATGGTGATCCGTTGATGCATACGACGAGGCGAACTGTTGCCTGGTTGTAGGCTGAGCCAACGCGAGCCGCCCGCGGTAAATCAGGCCAATTTACAGTAAATCGGCGTAAATCTTCTGAGATAAATTCTTACGGTACTTATTCTACTTATTTTTCTGTAAACCAGCTCGCGGAAAGCCCTGGTTTACCAGAGACTGGCGCGTCGCGCATGTCACGCGCTCTGCGTGACTGCCCGATCGCCGTGACCCAATCTGCGACAAACCGCTCCCCTGAACTCTCGTCTTGCCCTCATCTCGCCATCGTCATTTGTAAAGTCTTCTAAACCACCCTTCTAATGTGAGTGATTCCCGGTAGCATCTCCAGCATTTTTTTTTCTTACTCTTTCAGCAGCCCATATATTATATCCAACTCTAATGGCCCCTCAAAAAAAGACGGGCTCCATCATCCCTGGAACCTCGCTCGAGCAAGACGACCCACCGCCGTCAGGTTCTGCAGTCCATTTAGAATCTGCTGTCCAAGACCACATTGGACAATATGGACAGTCTCAAAACACCAAGAAGGCATACACTAGGTATACGACAGGGCCAACAGGCGCGCACAAGTTCCTCGATGATCTTCTGAAGGAACGGAAGAGGTTGGGGACCAAGGACCACATGCCCGATGAAGAGTTGGCCCACGCTTTGGACGAGGTTCCAAACCAATGGTCAGCGTATGTATTGTCACTCTATATCGCAGATAAATGTGTTCGGGAGGTGGTGGGCAAGAAGCTGTGTGGGAAGTCAACGGCGGAGACTATCTACAGTGCTTGGGTCAAGCTTTGGACGAAGTCGTGAGTTTGTATGGCCATTAATTACCGCGTTTATCAATCTCGGTGCACTTCAGTGGTTACGGAGATGAGTATCACCTTGATAAGGTTACTGGGAAAGTTACGGGCTGCCCGGCAAAATCCTACGAGGTCAAAGAGCTCATCAAGTCTATCAAAGCCCGTGAAGCAAAGAAGGCGGCGAGCGCTTATCGCCACCATGCGGAAGCCATGTCTATCGAAGGCATGAAAGCCATTGTTCTCGACTACTCCGAAGGCGTGTGCCCCAATACGGCACTCGAGAACCCGCCACTATCTGATGTGGCTGCCCTGAAGATCCTGGACCTACATGGATTCATGCGGGCTTTCATGACGACAGCCTTCACACTCTTCTCAAGGTGGCGTACCTTCTCGTTGCGCTGCGTTGCTGTATATGTATTGACCCTCCGAGTCACCGCTGGCAATCTGTAGAAACCAAGAGACTATGAATATGAAGTTTGGAGATCTTGACCTTAATGCTGTGGGTCCTGCGCCTCGCTTTCGGCCCTTTATCCGGGTGATCATGGGCGAGAGGAAGGGGTGGATTAAAGCGGCCGGCAATGACGGATCCACCTGTAAGTCGTCACCCTCGCAATCTGACAGTCACACTAATGCGAGTTATGTGGAAATTATAGGTCAAGTGTTCGAGATATTCGAACAACCAGACCATCCAGAGATGGACATGTACAGCCATCTGCGACGATGGCTAAACTATCTCAGCCTTAGGCTTGGTCGTCCCCTTGAGCCCGACGACTATCTCTTCCCCCATATCGCGCCAAATGGAGCGATCCATATCAAGCAGCCTTTTTCGTACGACACAATTGCTGAAGTCCTCGAAGATTTCCGTAAAGCTGCGGGCCTTGAGAAGCCTTTCACAACCCACTGCTTTCGTCGTGGAGGGTCGCAGTACAGATTCATGTATGCGCCTCCGGATGAAAGGTGGTCGCTGAATGCCATCCAGTGGTGGGGAGGGTGGGTGTCTGGTGAAGGCTCGGTAGGCTGTCAACTCGTATTTTGAATCGTTTAGTTGCTGATGTCCTCGTCTTGCGTCTTCCAGGTCGATGTGCTCACGCGATACCTTGTCGATTCAATGCACACGCTAGAAAATACGTACCAACATATGCTGGACCCAGACCGTGCTCGTACTATTGACCGCCAGGCGTTCACAGGAAGTAATCGCCTTAACGAGCCTGCTTCTCAGGAAGATATCCTGGACCTTCAGGCGTCGCTTACGAGGGAGATACGGGTCTTCCTTTCCCAGATGTTTGCGCAAGTTCAGCTTCAGGTGGCAAATGCGACAGCCCAGCTCTATGGTGATAAAGCACCATTAGATTCACTCAGCGAGCAAGCGCCAGCGCCATACAGCCCTAGTATCTCATGCCCTGAAGCATACCTTGACCAACAGGCTTCATGCTCCCGGGACTCCGCAGCGGTGCCTTCCACCACGTTTCATTCAGCGACTGGAATTGCTCCCCCACACCAAGCTGCATTCCCTGTCACTCAATCTATACCTACTCTCCCAATCGCCAAACCCACCACAAGCCTTGCTCGCGGAGCTGCCTTCTCAAACGGGAGTGCGAAGGCTGGAGTTCAGGGTATGTACATCCCGAACCTCCACAAGGGAAGCAATGCCTGGCGTGAGGCAGTCAGTCAGTGGGAGGCTGGCGGGAAGGATCTCCTTCCGCTGCGTGATTGGCCGCCCGAGTGGTATACCGGTGAGAGGCGATCCGTGAACGGTGCCAAGCATGGCCAGCGCAAGTTGATAGCAAAGGAGTTTGATAGGTGAGGCCTTTGGCTTCTATTGCCAAGCTGCCCCTGACTTGCAGCTTACGCTTTTGCTAGGCTCAACCGGGATGAAAAGCTGTTCCTCGATACATATCCAGAGGCCAAGCTTGGTATCTCAAAGCTTTTGGTTGCCATTCGTGCTCAACAAGCCACTCGTCGCCGCAGCAAGAACGGCTTGCCTTCCGAACGCGACGCAAGGGCCCAAGCTGCTCAACAGGGGACGCTGCTTCTGAAGAGGACTCCAACTCAGAGACAGACTCATAGCTCCATGGCAGAGAGCTCTCATTAATCATTGGTCAGCCACCTAAAATACAGCAGAACTCGTATAATCTATTGTAAAGTCAAGCAATCTATTCGGTTTTTGAATTGCCGTTGATCAAAGCTCGGGACGGCGCTCACGAAGCCGTAAAAGCGAAACAGGCGGTGAGGAGGCGGCGAGGACGTTCGGCATTCCTGAAGTCACAAAGGCAATGCTGTTGGGTGGGGGCTTGGGGCTTTTGTCGGCGGCGTCTGTCGAGTCTTGGCTGCAGACGTTCGAGACTAGAGGCATAGGCGGTACTGGGGACGGAATGTGCTCGTACAGATCGAATAGAGCACACCGAGACTGGTGGGAGGGTCGGGGACGAGCCCATTTCCCTCCACGGCGATCCTACGTCGGTAAATTTCGACTGCGTGGGCTGGTGGTGCAGTCCCAGCTTGAGCTGCGCCCGCAGACGCCCTCTCGAGCTTGCTAGCCCCATCGCGTATGCTGATGAGGTCTTCTTAAGTCCAAGCGAGAGTTTGAGAGGTCAAAATGACCTGGTAGACGCATGGGTGAGTACGCTCGTATTGTATATCCACTGACACAATACTTACCTGTCATTCTGCATGCCTGTTTCTCCCTTTCGAAATCCACCCATAGCCACTCCTCCGACCTTCGTTCGCCCCGTAGCCCTCTCTAGGGGACTGCTCCTCTTCTGGCGCTCTCGAAAAGTGGGTGTTGGCCTGGGTGCACGGGGTGGCGGTTGAATGGTGTGCTTGCTGCTCGATGGGGGGTTGGGTTGGCGATTGTGGTCAGTGGAGGAAGACGCATTCACGGGCTCGCCGACGTTGAAGGTGAAGGCGCTCGTAACGCAGGCGATGAGCTGGGTGCGTTGATGGTGAATGCGGGGTGGATGAGGCAAACAGGCGTTCGGCGAATTGAGGGATGGTGGGCGCTCTTCGTTGACGTGGCACGTTTTCCGATGGTGACAACGCTGTCGGGTTGTCGCGCGTTCGTCGTTTGCTGTGGTTGGGGGCGGTGAAGTTGGTGGTGGTGGTTAGAGATGCGCACGGAAGCAGAGTCGTCCAAAATAGGATATATCAAACGCGTCGCGACGCGTCGTTTGGCCCCTATTGCGGACATCACAGCCTTACCGCCGAACTTCTTTTGAGTAAACAAAGCAAATTTCACCCACTACGTGCCTTCGTTCTTGTCTTCTAACCACCACCGCCCGCCACAAACACCTTCGCTTGCAGCTCTAGAGCCCTGTGACCTCACTCCCGGGGTTGCGGACTTGTACAGAGTGGTCATCTTCTTGTTGCGGATATGTCTGGACTTGAGGGGGTGGGCGAAGCTGGCGTGCTAAAGGATTCTACCGAGGTAAGAGCACAGAGGATGGGCGCACTTTCTAGGACTTACGCAACTTCTCTTTCAGACCTCAACCAACGGAGTCCCGCCTTTGTCTTTTCAAGTTGTCAAAGCGTCTCCTGGGTTCTCGCTCGCTTCTGCAGTGCGAAGAGCAGTTGAAGATGAAGATCTCAAAGCGGCTAACGAAGATGAACGCGCCGAAGGATTTGAGCAGGGTGGGGCGGTAACAAGTACCAATGAAGGCGTGGCAGGGGGTCTGAGCGGCAAAAACGACAGCGCAAGCACACTCGAAAGCCCAACACCGCAGGCGCTGAAGCGAAAGCTGAACGAAACGACTGCATGCTCTAGCCGCAGGAGAGCATTCAAGAAACTCCGTAAGGCTGATACTCGCAAGCAGAAGAGGCAGACAGCGTTCGAGAGCAGTGCGGAAAAGGCCCCTGCACCTAAGGCCATCGAGGCTATCCGCGCAGCAGCAGCTGTCCAGGTGCCGCTTACCATCGAAGATCTTCCCTCCAATGCAAGCGGGTATGAAGCCAAGTTTGGTGAAGCAGGAGAAGGGTGGACTCCTAGTATGCAGGAGCTCTTGGAGGACGGGTATGAGACTATCAAATGGGGATGGCCGGTGAGTGTATGCTCAGCTTCCCCCTGCTGCTCTCGATCTGAACTAAACCTGCAGCAAGCCCCTCATCCTTGCTGACAGTAGCACAGAGAGGGTCTTCTTCATGGGCATGCCTAAAGCTCAGAATGACCCAACGTACGCTGCATCCTGTGATGAGGCGACCAAGCTGCTCGTTGAGTTGTCGGAGAGTAGCAGCTTCGGGGGTGAGGAGTTTTCAACCAAGCGAGGAGAAGGCTTCGCGCCTGTGAACTTTGGTATCGGAGCTGGACATGGCCCCCCCGAGCCGTATAATTTACGCAAATGCGCCGACCAGCACCCCGAGGTCATCAACGCACTGCGTCAAAGCCCCGCCCTCAAACGACTGGCTTGCCACCAGAGCGGTAAGTCTGGCTCTCACGTATCCGCTTGCTGTGCTAAGTTCCAATTCTATCAATAGCTACCCTGCACCTCTGCATGCCAAGGCTTTACGCTCACTACCATTCGCACACCATCCCTGTCCGTAAACACCTCCCTGACCTCGTCCCGAATTGGGACAGTTCAATCTTTTCCGCTGCCGCTTGCAACCTTGGCAAGCGTGTTGCAACTTGTCTCCACCGAGACTGCAGAAACCTCTCATACGGATTCTGTGCAGTCCACGCCCTCGGAAAGTTTGACCACACAAAGGGCGGCCATATCGTCTTGAAAGAACCCAAGCTCATCGTTCAATTCCCTCCCGGCACCCATATCCTCCTTCCATCCGCCGTTATCACGCATGGAAACATCCCTGTCCAAGATGGCGAAACTCGGGTTTCTTTCACGCAGTACACTGCCGGAGCTATGTTTCGATACGCCGATTGCGGCTTCACGACTCTGAAGAAGCTCAAAAAGAGAAACAAAAGGCTGCATCGGAAGATTCTGGCGGATAGCAAGTCTCGGTGGCAGATGGGTTTGGGGCTATGGCCTACGGTCGACGAGCTGCTGAGAAACGGCACCACCGATGGAAAGGTAGATTGAGATCAGCAGACCCTCCAATGTAGTCTATATCTTTATTGGCATTCTTTTGCTTGTAAATATGATGCATGTCCTCGAACCACTGCGCGGGCGCCTAATTCCGGCGCTTCGGACTCGCCTCCGAATCTCCACAGCTAGCACCCAACAGTGAGACATTTCCCTCTCCCTTCTCTCTTTCATTCATCGGTTCGGTCAGCACTTCCGCACTTACAGAATACTGCACCCTGCTTCCAACTGTATCAAAGAACAGCAATGGGGGTTGAAGGTCTATCGAAGGTGAGCGTGAGCCATGAGAGAGAGCAATATCACTGAGGAATGTGACCGCTTGTACTAGATTTTGAAAGAAGCTGGTCGAGAGCAATCTCTCTACCAATTCGGTCTTGAATTAGTACAGACGAGCGGCCCTAGCATCAACCCTACTGTTGAGCGTTTAGGTGTCATCGCCGTTGATATGGGGTGAGTCCTCCTCCAGCTATCGTCTGAATTTCTAGAGCTTGACCCTCGCCAAAGGACATACTTTGCCGAATGTGTTAGTGCTGCTCAGAAGGCTGGAATGCATGTCAGCTCTGCCAGCGGGCCCCTTCGTCCATTCTTTTTCCGGTTGTGCAAGCTTCTCCATGTCCCAGCGGTATTCGTATTCGTATTCGACGGCCCTGAGAGACCTGCTGTGAAGCGAGGCACTCAGGTGCAGTCAGACAGGCCGTTGTGGTGGGTAGATACTGCGAAGGACTTGATTCAAGCCTTCGGGTTCCATGTTCACCAGGTGAAGTGCACTTCTCCCGTGAGCCGCGAGTGACAGTCGCTCATAAAGCCTAACTATAGGCGCCCGGGGAAGCTGAGGCTGAGCTCGCAATGCTAAACCGCTGGGGTATCGTCGACGCTGTGATAACCAGGGATAGCGACGCTCTAGTCTTCGGGGCCACTCGAGTGCTCAAGACGTGAGTCTACAAATCTTATAAAACTGTCTAAAACATACTGAATTGCCTTGACCCCGTTCATTTGCAAGACTGACCAAAAAAGGAGAGGAATGGGGACAGACAACGTTTTTGCGGTACAATGTCCCCTTGAACTCTTTTGAAAAAAAAAGGGCCTCAACACAGAGCCGCATCCTCTTGTTCGCCCTTGTGGCTGGTGGTGATTACGACGCCCGGTTTACCTGGTTGCGGCGGTGCAGCAGCTGTCGAGCTTGCTCGCTCTGGTGTTGGCGACGGACTCTTCACCCACCTGCACGCAGCGTCTAGCGATACGTCCAGACAGATGCGCCTTGACGGTTGGAAAGAACGTACACGCCGGGCGATAGTTGGCAATGCGATTCAACCTCCCTTGAGCGCGAGACTCCGCACCAGCATTCTTAACGGCCTGCCTCAGTTCCCGTCTCTAGAAACCGTCAACAAATACGTCAACCCAGCAACATCCGCGCTATTCCCCACCTACTCACCCAATAGCCAGGCTTGGCGATCGTCGATAATAGACCAGCCCGACGCTCTAGCCATCATCAACTTCTGCAGGACCCGCCTTGACTGGTCCAACTCGGCGGTACTGCTCGAAGTTCTTCGTCGAAATCTATGGGAAGGGTTAGTTCTAAGGCGAATGTACTCGGTAAGTAACTGGTACACAAGCGAAGAGGAGTGGCTCACCAATTCTACAGGAACACTGCATTTGGGATGAGAAGGATGCTACATTTGGTACATCCGCTCACATACTGGATATTCAGTGGTGCAGGTTGAAGAAGCGGAGGTCGAGCGCCATGGCAGGCGAGGAGTACGGTCGACTCCAGGTCCTCGAGAGCGACGTCCTCGACGTACTTGTTGGCGGCAAGGCGTTTTCGGGTGTCGCGATCGCCTCTGACCGTGTTGTGGAGGTGTGGGTTCCGGTTCTGCTGTTGCCGGGCTGGGTGGCCAAGGTCGGCGAAAAGAGAATCCGACCCCGGGGGGGTCAAATCCAGAAGGGAAGGTATGAAGAGAAGGGCAAAGCTAAAGGGAAGGGGAAGGCGGTCGAGAAGAAGACAAAGGCGAAGGCGAGCACGCCTCCCACTAGCCAGCCGAGCTCTTCCTATACCAGCACGAGCGGCTTCATCGAAATCTCATCGGACGACGATGAGCCAGACCCAGGTGCCATCGAGGTCTCTTCAGACAATGACGATGGGTCCGAAGTTGGGGAGGTCGAGAGCGACGGCGAGTCGGAGACCATCGTCATCGACATCCCGTCGGATGATGAAGACTCCGAAGCCAGGCCCGTAGAGGGAGCCTCTGGAAGAAGGGAGGGGAGTGCGGGAGTCGTCGACATTTCGTCCGATGAGGAGGAGCGCGGCATTGCAGGAGTCGGCCTTGGGAGAGACAAACCGAAGGGCGCGAAGAGGCCAAGGGACGTGGAGAGCGCGGGAGGACCGTTGAAGAGGAGGGAAGGGCCAACTGGTACTGTCATTGATCTCACATAGTTTGAATACAGGTGGGAAGTACGACTACGTCTCATGTATCTATGAACCTACGCCGCAGAGAGCAGTAGATGTGAGTATACATTTGTTAGCATGAAAGTACGGAACGGGAGCTCAGCGTACCTCAATCCCTCCAACTCGCAACCCACGGCCTCCGAGTTCCGCCCAGACGACCCGTTACCCCATCCCGATAACCCCGTTCCACCAAACACCGGCTGTATCCCGTATTCCAACATGATACGGGCCCTGTATGACTTGAAGGTGCGGCAAGGGACCAGATAGGCGCTTGGCAGCGGATCTAGGCTTCGGTGAGCCCTGTCGTATTTCGATGACCTTGAGCGGATGATGGTGGGCGAGAAGAGAAAGGAAGAGGGCGAGTTGAAGAGAGGGTGCAGGTCGAAGGCGAACGTTGGCGACGGCTGCGCCGCCAGAGGCGTAGACACGGACCGCGCAGGTTCAGCGTCGAGGAGAAACGACGAAGAAGGATAGAGAGAGAGGGTGTGGGCGTCGTCGATGATGGTGGTGAAGAGCCAAGGTGAATGAGAATAGATTGGCGTTGGGAATGCCAAGACCATAAATACAGTATCAGCACAAAAATAGCGCGTTAATCCCAAGGCTTGGCCTGCGCACCTTCAAGAACGTCACAGAGCGGTTACGCTCGTGCTATCGAGGGGTTATGGGTCAGTACGCTGTGGCATGCAGAGGTATAGAGAGAAAACGAGAGAGGAATGAGGGGAGGGAGGGGAGGGGGAGGACACCGTCGACGACGACGCCGAGCACAGTGTTAAGAATAGCCATACGTACAATGATAGGCTGGATCTCAATCTTTCTTCGGCCCATACTCCAATAACTATCCTTCTTTTCTTGAACTAGAAAGTGGGCGGTCAAATCCTACTCGGCTGCTTGAGCTTGCAAGGGTCTTTATAAAGAACTCCACAAACCCGGTGAACGTAGTGCGTTATAGAGGTAACGAGAGAGAAGGAAAGGTGCCCCTGTGCAAAACACTTGTCATCAACCAACCCCGGCATCTCATTCGGTTCAGGAGAGATCTCTAGATTCACTTTCTTACATATGCGAGCGATCCCCGATATGGGAGAGGGGGTTGATGGTGGGAAGGACCCCAGATCCCAATACGTTGCCGTGCGGCCGGCTCGGTGTGCCGATCCTCATTCTCAGCTTCAACCTCCGCTTTGTCCGCTTTCCGCCTCTGTCTTGAGCTCTTTTTGGTCTTCCCTCCCTTGATATCACGGCACACCTCTATGAAACGCCTTCTCCCCCCTCTCCCCTGGTCGCTTCCCCCGCTGCAGGTGGTCCGGTATGCTAGGGACGAGCCCTTGTCAGTCAATTGGAGAAGTGAGAGGGACGGGAGGCCGAGGGCTCAGGGGCGCTCTACCCACCCCCTCGCTCACGGAATTTGGTAACGAAAACGCGGAAACAAATGTGAACAGATCACGAACGAGGAAGAAATAAAGGACGAAAAGGCAAATCCCCTATTGCCCTACTGCCAACATCCTCTATAACGTCCGCACGGGGTGAACTTGTCGAAAAGGAAGAAGAACGAGCCTGCTGCGCAAACGATCCGATGAACAGGGGGTGGGTGGATCAGTCATCTTGGTCGTGTAAGCGCGGCTTTCAATTCACTTCGTTCGTGCGTTCTGGCAGTGGTGACAATCGGACGTCGGAGAGTTGGCTCGATTCACAGAACTGGTTCGTTCAGTTTGCTGCACGTGGCAAGTCGTGACCGAAAACATAGGTGAGAGAAGACTGAATTGGTTCAATTCCAGGTATACGGGCACCGGAAATAGTCTTTCCACCTCACCCAAACTCTCACAGTACTTACCCAAGGCTCCGAGTGTCTATCAAGAAGATCTAGGAAAGGAAGGTCAGGTACGCTTTGATAGTCCTTACATCTCCTCTTCGTCTTCGTTACTCTTCGTTTTTTACGACACCTCTCCTTGATATTGGCTCTTCCCCGTGTTATGGCACCCCCTATTGCTATTCAACGTTTCTTATGGCACCCCTCTTTGATATTGGCTCTTCAACGTGTTCTTATGGCACCTTCCTGAGATTGGCCGGCTCTTCCTATCTTATGAGATTCATCAAGCACTATACGTACGTTTGGTACATTCCATCCTTCTTCCGAATCCCAATCCGAATCTCAATGCTGACCGCTCAATGCTGAAACAAGTCGGTAGATCCCAAGATTCCATACGACACTCACTCTTTCCCAAGTAAGTCGATTCCAAACTTCCGTCGCGTTCTCGGTTCTCGATGCTGACACAACCTCAACCCTCTTTCCTTACAGAACCGCTTTTGAGATGACGAAGTCGGTTAGTACGGCGAGCCAGGAAGGAAGGAAGGAAGAAGATGGCGTTAGGAAGAAGAAAGGATGGCGAAGGGACCGAACCGAACGAAGTGAAGCGTCTCTTCCGCCCATTCTTCTTTCGTCTTTCGAGAGATACCCTTCGCCTGAAACACTTCTTTGCGTAGCGGTACAGCGGTTTCCCGCACGTACTCCTAAGTTTCCTTCTTCGGCATCGAGGTGTGTTCTCCCACTCACAAACTCTGCCTGCTCTCTACCTCGGTAACTTGGTGCATCTCCCTACCTGCACGAATTCCGAGCGCTTCCCTCCCAACTTCGCGTTACACGCGCGCTTTGGCTCTACCCAAATACTCCGTATCGTCTTTTCCAAGCGCCGCTCTGTACCGTATCGCCCATCGTGGTTTGCATGTGGGAAGTGGGTGGTATCGTCGTGTACACGCTGGCAGGCGCTCTATTGATTCTGTTGAATGAATGAATGCAGCCGAGATGGGATCGTCGCTAAGAGCTTTGACGGACGCGTGAAAGGACTGGAATGGGCGGCTTTACACCCAAAGACAACTCTATAGAAAGAGAGAGGAAGAAGAGTGTAGAAAGAAGGAGAAAGCCGGAGAATCGTCTACGCCGCAGGAGGTCGGAGGGGAGCGGGAAAGAGAGGGTCTAAAGTTGTCCTAGTACCCCAGGCCATTTTTCAGCACCGGAATCTCACCACGCGACTTTCTAACCCCGGCCGCAACAGTTGTTCCGTTCGGCAAGGTACCCCGACCGGGGTCCGACGGGCTGTGATTGGCTCGGTGTCTTCTTTCAAGTAGAGGTCTGGAGCGCGGCTCCATTCCCGCTCACCCCACCTGCCTCCATTCTCTCCACAATCCGGGGGCGTCGCTACAAAGATAAGATGCTCAAATTGCGCGATCTTTCTCGCCTCTTCTACGTTACCTGACACGAGAAGGAGATGTGGGGAGACGCTCCAACCCAGTCAGGTAGGAGCTCGAAGTGCGAATGTGGAAACTTGAAAGAAAGCGTTTCATTTGACTGGGGCAAAGCTGATAGAGGACCCTTCGAGTAGTCCGCCACCTTTGGGGTTCGCTTCAACCGTACGGGTGCGAGAGCCGAGTAAACACATGAGTAGAATCAGCACCCTGTTACACCTCGACCTCGTTGTGATCGATACAACTTAGGGCTGATCACCGGATATAGCACACACACATCCCAGCACCACGTTCCCGGCCTGCGGGTGGGTCTTCGCCGTATCACGGTTCCAGTTCCTACTAGCTCTTTTGCTTTGTCCATTCAGTCGTCGCTGCGAGGAATATAGCTGTTCAAGATGACTCAGAAAGTCACCTCTTCTCTGTAAGCAGAAAAAAAAGCGAGTGGCGACCAGTCTTACTCATGAACTATCGACGGGCGCTTAATATTAATCTCGGCTATCCAACCGAAGCCCCGACCTCGTGCGTGCCATCAGTCCGCACTTTTGCCCTTTTCCAGTTCCTGGCAGGCATTAATCAGACCTTCACATCACGCTCGTGCCATGCAAGTCCCCAATCTGAACCTCTGAAGGGATCCGCCACCGGGATGAATCGATATCCCCGTATCCTTTTGCTCATCAGCTCAGGGTCATGGCAGAACGTGGGCTCAGGTGCCCAGCTCGGAACCGTACCGACTTGCCGCGTGCTAGTAGCGTCGCACGAAGTTGAGAAGGTTAAAGTATAGTGCAACGACACAAGAGGCATTGAGGATGCCCTTCGCGGCCGGCTCTGTCAACTGAAGCGCTACGAAAGATCCGGGTAGGATGAAGCCTCAGTATCGTAGGGTGCGAGAGGGGGTATAGCATCGTAGGGCGAGAAGGGTATATTTGGGAATAAATGTACAAACGGCCCGCCATATATATTGACCTGTCCGGGCAATACTACTGTATGACTATTATGACTGTGTAGATCGATAGTTGGGTTAGGGCGTGGTACATCCGGCGTTGCGACTGCGCGAACCTTCGAAGCCTGGGGTTCCTGGAAATAAGAGTCAATTTCGAATCGGGAGACCGTAACCCCGGAGAGAAAGTTCACAGGTACGAGGTGGATTAAAACTCATAGTGGGAGTCAACATGAATCTAATAGTAATTCATCTGTGTACCCTGCGACCTGGAACGAGGCGGGACAATAAACCAAGTTTCGCGTACTTTGCGACTTCGTCGCTTATGTAGCTCCTCTGAAAGCTTTCAGAGATCATACCCTCTTTCGCCAAACCTATCCAGGGACTCCAAATTTCCGATTTCGATGTTACCCGCCGAGAGTTCAACCTCAGAGCATGCCTCATACTTATCCTCGAATAACTTGTGCGGTGTTATCGCAACATGAACACATTACGAGCATCTAGAAAAGGTAGGATTGGGCCCACGTCGAGTACGCGGCCTGATGATATTCCAATCTATGCCTGCCATATGACACCAGATTCCAGAAACGCTGGCGGCCCACGGGTAACATAAATCTGAGCGTGCACTCGCGCAAACGTTTGAGAGACGCGGTTTCCCAACGCGCGACTTGACCAGGTCACTCGAAATTGTGAGGAGGAAATGTGGGGGTCTGGCATGATCGAGGTTATAAACCCACTCGAGAAGGTACGCCCACCTCAAACAACTCCTCGATCTCCTCGCAGAAAATCAGTTGTATGTAGCCCTGAGCTTCCGCAGGCTTCCTTGGAGGTAGGACCGCTCTGAGTATGCTGGTTTCAATCAACTTCCGTCCAGACTCCGCATCCCCGACAACTGCGAGTAGAAGTAGCACCCTTAAACACCTCGTATAATTAGGACAAAGGGATGATCGACGGATATATCACCCACCATACCAGCACGTTCCCGTCCCATTGGGGTGGCGAGGCTGGAGATGAGTGCTTCGGTCACCTACAACCGCCTTCCTCTTCACATTGAATTCCCAGTTCCTCGTGCTTTGCAAAAGTGTGACTTCCGAGAAAGAGCATAGACGACGCGTGTGCATATAAGGGCCTTACCAAGCAGAAGAGTAAGTGGCGAGGTATTCTCACTCAGGAGGCGTACGGGCGCTTATTGAATGAGGTCCGGCGATCCAAGCCGAATTCCCGAACGCGTGCATCTAATAGACCCATTCTAGGCAGGCTGAAGGCTGAAATGCCTCCCATGGATTCGCCACCGGTATGAATCCCCACATAAATATGCTCAGGGTTAGCGCAACGTGAGTTCAGGTGCTCTCGGACCCGCACCGATTCGCCGTGTCGCGTCTCACGACGAGGTTAAGTCGACTACTTAGTACTTTAAATTCTTGAATCGCCTCTCGCTAAGTTATGAAAGGGTTGACCTTGCGAGCGTGTTGGAAGGTTTCCGTGATACGAATCTAATGAATGAAGAACAGCACAAGAGATAACCATGAATGTGACGGTCATATCATGAAATCTCATCGATGCATCTACTTCTTCTGTACTAGAGACATAGGACCTATGTATGCATCGCCTTGGTAAAGTCCGGGCCCAACTTTACCCAAAAACGTGTCGAAATGAATGAGGAATGAGGACCACGCGCACCCAGGGTAAGGACCGTCATCGAGCCCTGCAACGCAGCTCAGCCTTCGAACGCCAGACGAAGTCGCTAGCGGCGCTTAGTTGGAGCTTGGAATTATGTAGAACGATCATCCCTCAGAAGTGGAAGACCTGTGTTAATAGTGATCAGCGTGAAAAGACATGAAGCACTGACAAACGAATAAGGGTTGAAGACTTCTTTCCTGGCCGCCGCCTCAGCTACTCTTTTCGGAATGACAACCTGTGATTATGAAAGCATACGCTCAGGGCTCCGGCACGAGATCTCAGGTGGTCTAGGAATCGTACCGATGTCCCGTATAGCGTCTCACGAGAACGTTATAGTGAACTCCAACCCTGGAGGGTACGTTACCCCAGAGGCGGTCCCAACAATTCCCTAGTGATTGGCCTACGCCGAACGAAGCTCCTTGAGCTCCTCATAGAAAGCTATGTGTATGTAATCTTGAACCCCCGAAGGCTCCCTGGGAGTCCCGCTTTGTGTATGCTGATTATCAGCCAACGTGGACCCGCATCTCTCACAACCCTCCATAAATCCTCCTCTCTTGCACCGAGGGTTCGGGCATGTAATGGACCTCCACATAATCTGGTAACTCTCATCCGGGCGGTGCATGAACCATTTGTTGGTAGTGAACGTGTCCGTCTTGGAAAAAGCGGTCTTGCACACCCTACACTTCCCCCCGTCGGGATGAAACGGCTTGTTTTTACATGGGCCGCGCGATTGGCACCTCATCTCGCTATACCGAAAGGCGACGTCTGAGTCATCGACGGGTTTCGGGAGCTTGAATTTGTCTTTTGGCTGAACCGACAACGGGTCGAGTAGCGAGTACTTGATCCATAGAATTTTGGCTGCTGTACGGTCACCCAAGCAGGACCAGCTGCTCAGCGTTGAGTCTGGATGCGTTTGAGAGGCGAGTATGTTTTCGACACCGTTGATCAGCCATTGAGCGACACGGTGCTCCCGGGCGCGTTGTATCTGTTCGATCCCGTTCCAAGGCCACTTCGACAAGGTATCGATGACTTGCGCTCTGACCTGCAAAACGAGAGGAGGTCAACAAAGAAAAATAGAACCCCCACCCTCAACCCGTTGTATGCTAACCTCATGCATCTCGTATTTTGTTGCCATTCTAAGTACTCTGTTCCACTCCGGGATGTAGCAAGGTGCTGGTTCTCGGAATAGGCGGATGATGTCTCCGGATCCTCCGCCAGATGCTACCCTAGAGCGGGTGTTCAGTGCGATAGGTCCAGGCACACCGTGATGTCCGCGGTGGGAGAAGGAGTAAGTGAGAACGTACAATTGAATATACCCGACCATGGCGTTGAAATCCGCAAAGTGGTCTGGGAGGAATATCGGGGTTTTCTGGCTCAACCCTTCTCCAGAAGCCTCTCTGAGCTCCCGACCACCAGCAAACACATCCGAGAGCTGCTCCATTCCGAGTAAAACGTAGCTTGGAACGCGAATTGGAATATCGGAATTGAGGCACTAGTGAGATGGGGGCATAGATTAGAGATATGTACGCGTCGATAGGGGATAGGTCAGATTTCTAAAGGGTGGTACCTTGAACCAGTACTCCGCAGGATCTGGGCTCTTCGCAGTCAAGGGCATGGTCCTGTATAGACTTTGCTATAGGTATGGTGGGAGACAGAGCGGAAGAGCAAGCTCAACAGCAGGTTCGAAGGGAGGCACGATTAAGCTTCGGCAGTCACGAGATTCGATCAAGCATGAGGCGGGGACGGCCGCGCCCAATTCACGACTGGGAATCTGACACTGAGTAAGACCTTTTCGAAACACTCGCCTCCACCGCCATGGGTCAACGGAACCAACTCTTCCTCGTCGCTCGCGTTTGCCCAAACCCCGGAAAACGCAAGGAGCACCGTTGCGTAGCTGCGTTCCACCACCAATGGTGTTACGGGAAGCTGCCACTCCGATGCGTCAGCAGGTTCAGGGACTTGGCAAGAGTAAAAGCGAACGCAGATCTCATTCAGCGCGACTTGGATAGGTACCATTTAGGCGTAGAGCGTTCCTCTGAGATTCCGTGTCCGTATATCTCGTTTCTCGCGAGTACGGCATTCTCCATGGATATCGAGCGCAGATACGGCGAGCCATATGTCAGCGGCATTCGCTACCTTCCAGTATTTGGAAGTATGGACGGCGGTGAGTGGCGGTAATTGGCAACGAATATTCCGCACGCTGATAGCTGAATAGACAACAACGATGGAATAACGGTCATTGATATATCTACGCCGAGTAACCTAAGCTATTGCTTTGTGTCTACCAGCGGCTTAGAAGCCGCCAAGGAGAACAACGTACCGAGGTGCATACCGCTGACGGCTTCGCAGTTTCTAAGGGCTTATTACCCTATCAATCTCGACCCATTAGCAAGTACGTGCTTGATGGTTCTCCGAGCTTACGCGCCAATACCTGACGGACTCAGGGGATCAGATCGCCAGGAGGCCGAAGTTTACAATGCAATGAGTATCAAGAACTTGGACAGCATGCCGATCCTGAGGCTGGATGTACTAAATGGCACTTGGCCAGGGGTATACTCACAACGAGTAAGATATTTCGCTACTTTAGGAAGGGTTCGGGCTAGGGTGACGGTGAAGTTTCACTCCAGATAATCGACTCGTACGCTGGCAGCTCAGGCAATGTCTCGATCGAGTCTAAGTCTGGTGCCGAGTCCATCGGCGTGTTCCAAGATCCTTTCGTGGATTTGTCAAACCTGAACTTTCTACCTGAGAAACTGCTCGACATGCTGGAAAGCTTCCCCTCGTTCACTCACCTCAACGTTTCGCACAACTCTGCCATGGATAAAGCAACCCTCTCCGAAATTCTTCGACGATATCGCTTGAAGTGGCTGAGCATCGACGGGTGCAATATTTCCAAAGAAGATATCACCGACCTCCTCGTTTCCCAACCCTCCCTCTTCCGGGGTATCGAAGTCATCATCCACCCTCTATTTCTCTCTCTGGATAACCTTGATCGATGGGCCATTGACATGAGCCCCGTTAAGAACCTGGAGCCTTCAAGCATCCCATGCGCCCTTCGAATTCGCTACGACGATGTGCGCCATCTCTGCCTCTCTTTCTTCAGCATCGACCAACTTGTGCAAAACCTGCTCGATTTTGCCGAAGCCCACGAAAGCTTTCCTCGCGGGTTTAGGCTCAATCAGATTATATTTCAAAACCTGCAATGCTTGTTTGGGTGCACTTCGCGCGGCGATGGGCAACCGTGGAGGGAGAGGGTGGTGCAAATGATTCCCCCGGAAGCCAGGGGCGAGGGTAACCAGCACGGTTACCAGTTCATTTTTATCTCTGATTCAAGCCGCGTTCATCGGCGAGGTCCGGCGCCGATTGGACTGGGTGGTTATCACTACGGTATCGTACTTCCAGGAAACGAGCACAAATTCGTAGACCTCGAGACATTCTTTCGTCACCTGGAGGGGGTAGGTTGGCCTGCGCTGACGAAGCGGGAAGCTGCGACTCAAGTGATAGGGATATTTCGCGAGAGGGTTACGCTGTTGAACAATTTTAATGCAGTTATGAAGTGGTTGGATAGAACGGAAGGAAGCAGATGATTCGTTTCAGGCAATTGGGTTGTAAGGACGAGAGGATAGGATACAACTTTGTAATGGCAACAATCACGATGGAGGAAGCGATACTGCGCACTTTGTCAATGAAGCCCACCAGATGTAATAGGAACTATCGCCGAATGAGTGAAGTCGGCGGTGTTACCCCCTCGGGGGTCGGATGTTGGTACGGGAACGAACTCACGGATCGAGTCGGATGCAGGAACGTACTTGATTTCCATCTCATAAAAAATACAACAACAGTTTAAATCAGTTCGGAGGATTGAGCCAGATACCCTCTTCTGCAACCACAGAAAATTGACGCCACGGTCTGCCTGCTATCCCCCTTCCGGCGGAAACGATGAACCTGACGGCGTTTATGTGACTGGTTGTCTCCCGCCTGGAAAGGGGGAACAATGCCGGTGACTACTCAAGTATGCGGCGTGTTTCAATCGAGATAAAAGGAGGACTTCACTTTGAGGGGTTGAGTCCTGGTGGGCCCTTCATAAACCGAACGTTAATCCTACGGACGCAAGTGAGTATTCGTCTACCCAGAACCGAATCTCAACTTACCCAGTAGGGTCGTACTTCTCGTACACTTGTTTCAAAAAATTGTATTGCCCATACGTTTCGAACACGTTCTGTTCGGCGTCGCACTCGTTCATGTAGAGCGGTAGTCCCTCCGATGCGGAGAGCCTGCGCAGACGGCGGTGAGCAGAGAACGGAATGCAGCAAACAGGTGAAGACTCACTCGCTCAAGACCTCCTTTCTCGCTTCAGCCACTCTCTTCGGAATGATACCCAACCACTCCGGCATTGTGACATGGAACTGCACAAAATGCGAAGTTTTGCCCAGAGGTGGGTCCATCATGATTTCCT
>JANDKE010001260.1:0-15609 GCA_027627275.1 Coprinellus aureogranulatus
ATCACCTCACCCGCACGCCGGCCACCTGGTCCCTTCACATCCCATTTCACCTCATTTTCCTTACCTTTTTCGTACGCTGGAAAGGGCTGCGAGGACCCTGAAGACTGGCTAGGGAGAATTAGCGTCATCGACGATCGACGAGGGGCAATACCACAGCTGCAAACACAGCGAACGGCGACAACGGAATTCACGGTGTGAAGATATCGTACAGACCACTATGAGCGTCGCAGCAGGAGAAGCATCGACCTCGGCGCAGGGGAATGGTGCCCCGTTCGCGTTCAAGACGCCTGCGTTGCCCGTGAAGCAGAGGAGGGTGTCTTTGGCGCTTCCCTCGTCCCCCCGAGTTGTGGAGGGGTGGAGCTTCAGGGATGATACGGGTCTTAACGCCACTGCTGGGGAGAGCAGTGCCAGCGGCAGCGCGAGTCCAGCAGCGACAACGAACGACAGGAAGAAGGGACGTAAGATGGAGCACTCTACTGTATCAACACCNGAGAAGGAGGACGAGAAAGGGGACGCTGCAGAGAAGAAACCCGAGAAGAAACCAAGGAAGAAATGGACTCCTGAGGAGACCCAGATGCTNGTCGAGGGATGTAACAAGGTATGANGACGAATTACATTGTCCTGAAGCTTATACTGACATCGTTTACAGCATGGTGTAGGCAACTGGAAGACTATCCTGCGAGANCCCACCCTCAAGTTCGACAACCGCTCCCCTGTCGACCTCAAGGACCGNTTNAGGACCTACTACCCNGACGCATACNGGCTACACTACCCNAACGCCAAAACCCACCTCTCAAGCAAAGTTCGGTCGACNCTCCCCGANGGACGTCCCCTCTTNGAGAAAACCCGGTCCAAACGCAGGCGNCCNTTCACCGAGGAGGAAGACAGGGCNTTGAAAGAAGGTTATGAGAAGTACGGCACGGTCTGGGCGACCATCGTCAAGGACTACCCCATCTTCCAGGAGCAGAATCGCCGGTCCACAGACTTACGGGATAGATTCAGGAACGCGTTNCCGGAGTTATATTCGCTTGCTGGGTATAAGCCGAGGAATTCGGCAAAGAAGAAAGTCACGGCGGCGCCTGGGGATGGGGAACCCCCCCGTNGCGAAGAGGGCGGCCACGGATGATCAGCTGGGGACCACGTCCACTGGGGGGCCCGTGCGCAGCAGGAAGAGGGCGTATACCACCCAGGGGATGCTTCGAGGNGGGACGAAGAGTGTACCACANAGCGACTCGCNTGCACGGAGGATGAGGATAGCTCTGGAGGCGAAGAAGAGGGTCAGCTTTCACCAACCGCNGTCTTCTCGGGGCCGTCTTCCCCGGTCAAGAAGTCCACTATGCCGTATGAGGACGATGAGGANATGGACATGATGTCCNTGGATCCCCTCGCCGAGGCTCTCGCCCTCCCCGATATCATGTCGAACGAAGCCCACACACACGCCTGGTCTTCNGGGGTTAGCACACCCACCCANTCCAACCACTGGTCGACAGCCGCAGGCTCGCCGACNTCCAGCCACCTCTCATCAGATATGCTGATGAANGCCAANNTGTCTCCCTTCATGCAGCGTNGGGACGTCCACAACAACACGGGCATGATTGGCAAGTCCGCTTGGGGTACAGACTGGTTCTCCCCCAANCCAAGGCTTGACCCTTCGAGCAACGGAGCTGCTGGCTCATCTTCGAACTACCTCGACCACCCTTCGCCCGCCTCGCCGTTCTCGTTCCATCAGCTCAACCAGAANGTTCTTGATAGATACGACCTCTTCCCGACTACTATGCCGTCAGACTTCTCGTCNGAAGTGGGGGTTGGGGATACACATTCCACGTTCTCCGACGAGCTCTTCCAGCCGAGTGGGTTNAGAGGGTTCACGCACCACTCCAGCTATGCNGGTGACCTTATCTTTGGCGCTCGTACNCCACCAACCTTCGGGGCAACANCCNTTCCTCCCTTCNAGCACNGTCAATGGGGGNTTCGGCTTCGGGAGCCTAGGTTTGACCGGCCTCACGCAGAACCCTGGTATCCATCCAATGCAGCTCCACACGTCCACNATGCTGGCNGGGATGGACGACGGNATGGGNNTGGGGAGATTGGCGCTCNGGGANCGATNGNANNGGNTCTNGCCCNGGTACAGCNNGTCCTGANCCACTGGGTGTNCCTCTNCCTCCTGAGAGTATGGANGAGGATNTGAGGGANGANGTNGCCATGGNNGANGTGAACNNAGCATGTTCAGCAGCAGGCTCACCATCAGCACCANCANCAGCNCCTCCACNGGTCNCCTTNCAANCGANCTGAGCAACAGCTNCTTGGTCANGCNCANCGNCCNTCCATGCAGGANCANCCACAGNGNAAGGATGTNNGGGTCGATGCNACGAAGAAGAGCTCCCTNNTGNCGGATCACTTNTCNTNGGANGACCTCNTCGATNTGTCGAACGATCCTGATAGNNTGCATAACACNCCNNCCGCNACNCCTGTCAACACCGCGCAACCTCGTCCACTNCGCCGATCCAGCGGATCCATGTTACACCAGTTNCCCAACACTTCCCCNACTCCNAGCGCNTCNACGAGTCCTCANATGAGCACGAACATGAGCCTCCACGCGCGATCNCTATCNGNNCCNCCNTCNGANTTCCGCAATAGCACGGGGAACGGCGCACCTTCNGTCCAGAATACNAGCACGATTTCGGCGTTGATTGATTATAACGACGATATGCTGGGGCATGGNCANCAGGNNCGAACGACNACGATTGAGTTNGGNCTGGGGTTGAGGCATTTCGGTGGNTATGGACANCANCACCAGCAGGGAATNGAGCAGAGGTTGGGGCTNGAGCAGGGGAACGGNGTNAGGCTTCAGCAGCAGCAGCAGCAGCAACACCAGAANGGTGGGGAAGAGAGNATAGGGAGGAGNGGAGGGGGAGGAATCATGATNTCGACNGCGAGTGGGCCNTCNAGGAGCGCTACGGCAACACCGTCTGCAGTGGATAACCANGATGGCGATGAGGGAGATGANGATGCTGATGGTCNACCGTCNACACCTACGCTGGCGTCCTCGAGGCATTTGNTGGCTACCGTTCCAAGCCCCGCTGCGATCACNCCCAGTATGTCAACTGCGTCCTCGGCGTCGTCGACTTCGTCTGCGTCNGTGCAGAGTCCNGCNACGGACGANGGNTGGCGGAGTAGCGCGTTNACATCNCCTTCGTCTTCGAACAACCACATGGGNANNGCNTCCAGCGATATCTATANCCTTCCACCGTTCTTGGATCTNCACTACTTCGGTGCAGGAAACGCTGCGGGGATGGGTGGNATGCACAANANNGGANTCCATCCGAGCTTGTTGAGTGGGAATGCGAATAGCGCCAACGCNGATGAGATGGCNTATGGGAACGTCGATGGGGCGTTCGGTGCGTTTGGGACAGCACATGCTGCNCAAGCGCTNGATCTGGCTGCTACGAACTTCTGGTCGGGCAAGACNGGGCTTCACAGCCAATTCGGGTTNGGCCANCTNCACCANNTCTGCNACNACCCCAACTTCAAGNGGGTGGCTTGGGCAGCATAANCTGCANCAACANCAACANCAACACGCTATGGCNCAGCAGCAGCANCAGCAACGNCAGCAGCAAGAGATGATGAACTCGTCGATATTCAAGCAGAATGGGATGGCGACGATTGGGAGGAGTCATAGTCACCATCGAGGGCANAGCGCGCAGGTTGCGGTTAATCCGCAGGAGTTGATGATGAGTGAGCATGATCAGAGNACGATTAGGAGGAAGAGGGCGAGTTGGGNTGGGAGGAAGGTGTAGGNTGNTNTGTGAAGTGAGGTGTGTTGCGATGTTGAATTTTCTCGTTTTTATCTGTCATTTTATTCTCTCTGTTATGTATCTTGTTCGATTTCCCCTTCCNNTTTNGTCATTCTCCNCCCTCCGTGTATTTATATNNCTCNACTCGGCAGCTGGCCANCTTCGTCTTCCATNCTAACTTGGAAGCAGATNTTACACCCCACAGTTACTGTATGTCTGTGACGTCTCTNTTATTCATCCATCTCNCATTTACTGCATCCTAGTACTCATACGACCGTCTCTTCCCTCTCTTTCTCTTTGTCCCTCTCTCTCTCGTCTTCCCCTGCTCTCGCGCGCTACATCCTGTCTCATTACAACCCGGATTCTTTACTATTCTAGTTGACATTCCAATCCACGTCCTTTGCCTCATTTACCTGTCTGACCGGCACAACACCACGATCGCACATCCCTCGCCTCCCTGCTCACCTCCTTTCCCAGATCTGTTGGCGTGGTGGAATACCATCCTGACTTCCTTCGGACAGTGTACGTCCGGGCTGACTCGTCTGTGGGGTGCGTATCTCTTTGTCAAAGCTCGTCCCTCAAACAACGGGCAACTCACTTCCTGAAGAGAAGCTCGAAGGTATTCAGCCAGCTCCTCGTTCTCCTCGACGTACTCAGGGAACATCTTGGCGACTTGCTTCAGGTATTTATCTGAGTGTGTATCGATGAGCATCATCGTCGACTCTCCCATCGCGAAGCCCATAGAGTGAAAGAGGTAGCGTACCGACGTCTTCCTTCTTGGTAACGTATGCATCGATGAGAGTTGCGAGGCAGTCTGAGGACAAAGCCGTAAGTTTGACGCTTGAGTCACAGTGGCTCATCGGGGCACGACTCGAACTGACCTCCACTGGGTATAAGACTGCTGACTTTTGAGAGATCTCAGCGTAAATTCGTGCCTAAGCTGCCCATCGCTCACCACTCCTCCGCGAGCTTACAAACTCGATGACGGACCCGTGTCCGATGGCCTCGTTGTGCGTCGAAGATGAGTTGTAACGCGATGCGTTATCGTAAACCATGTATCCGCGTTCAAGTGCGTATCTCATGGTCTCATCTTGAGGTCTGAGGTTCCGAGGAGCTTCATGAGATGTAGGGTCGTCGAAGCTGTCGTGCATTGGGAAATCGGATGCTCCAAAGCCAGATGGCATGGTGCAGAACAGTGGAATATCGGGTGGCTGCGGTTGTGTGGGGATGAAAGACGATGTGGGCGGTCCAGAGCTTGAAGCCGGAAGCGTGATACAATGAACGGGCTTTATGCTGCTATAGACGTTAATAAAGTCGGAGTGCCGAGCGAGCAATGCAGGACTGAGGTCGTTAAACAAAGAGGTTGTTGGGGAAGCAGTACTCGCGGGCTTCGGGAATCTCTACTATTGTATTGTCTTTCCGGCTCATATTCTTAGCCCCAGATGCTCGGTCGTTAGTCGTTGTATTGTATGGGTTTAATGGTACAACTTTCGTTCGCTAATGGGGGTTGCTATCTGTCAGGGCATCCGGAACCTGCTATCCAAGCCCACTTCCACAGCGATGGAGAGGAAAACCACTCGACTCAGTCAATATTGCAATGGCTATAAGCGATACGCGATTCACAACCTGCGCGGGCGTCCAGCGCTGGGCAAAGCGTCACGGCTTCCTTCCGGATGAAAGGAAGGGTAGCAGAATCATTCAAGTTCCCGTGCCTTCTCCAGCAAGATACCAACGATCTCATCTGCGAAGGGATTTAGAACTTCTTCACTGCGGCTGGCCCGTTTATACTAACCTAAGTCGTCTTTCTTAAGATGTTTCTTGAACAGAACGAAGAGAGCTGGTGATCGCGTTATCAGCTGGCCGTGGATGAGGCAAAAGCAAACCCACCACTCGCTCGTCTTGCCTCTGAATAGTTCATGTATTGCTCCTTTATCAGGGTGTCTATTACATCGTTAGACAGCGCGACATGGTCAGCGAGGACAGGGGCATACCATCATCTTCTCTCAATCGACGTCCGATACGACCACCACCTTGTGCTCTGTTGTGCGTTCCTCCCTCAAACTTGGCAGCTACATGGTAGTATGAAGCGCCTTGATAGCTTACGGCTGGGGAGAGGTGGCTCGACATGGGTCAACTCTTGCTGGATGATCGATGTCCGTTGAGAGCTGTGGCGGGGTTGTTGATTGTGGGCTGCGAATCTCAATGAGCTGTGTGATTGTGCACCGGATAGTGATGCTTCCCGGAGAGGGAGTGCTGCAACAGCGGACCCACATGTAGACTGCCATTGTTTTCATTATTCTCGAACACACCATTGCTAATCTATGCCGAAATAGACAGTTTGCGTTAGTTCGAGGCCGTGAGCCAGCCTGCGGCTCTGTTTTGCCTCGCGTGCTTGAGTTCTGTGGAGCGAGCCATTGTGAACCGTGATACTGTACGTCGAATCCGTAACGATATAAATCCATATTAGCCGGTATAGGGTATTATGCAGGACCATGAAAACAAGTGAAAGGACGTGAAAATCCATCGGTTCGTCGGGATAAGCATCGGCGGCAGGTAATGAGAATACGCAGGTTACATGCCTGGCCTTCCAGCTTCGAGTCATTCAACCGATTTGGGGCTCGATCCTCCTCGCCCATCCCAAGAGTTTCTTCGCGAGCCAGTGCAAGATCTTTTCTCGAACGTTTCGAGTCTTCTTCTCCGGAACTGCAATAACGATAAGTACGGTTGGACAGATGTGCGTATTCCAATGCGGGGGTCCGGAAGGTACTTACCAACGCGAATACCATTCAGGTCCTCAGGCTCAGACTGGTCAAGGCTCGCCAAATCCCCTCCATCCTGCGCAGATGCAATCCCGTCGTGAAATTCGGCAGAAGACCGTGGCGAGCGCATTGTCTCTTCAATATCCTGTGATCTGTCGATGTGCTGATCTCTCTCTCGCAGGCTTTCGAGCTCGCGTGCCTGACTACAGCTGTCATTAACAGGAGGAATTGGCGAGGGAGTTCCTTCTTGTCCCATTGACAAGACGACTGAGGAGTTGGCTGTGGACTGCGCTGCATGGCCTGAAAGAGCGAGGGAAGGATGTGATGAGGGCGCTGTGTGAGGAAGAGCCTGGGGGAGTTCTGGCAGCTCCGGGTTGAAGTGTCCATGAGCATCCACCTCACGGGTTGGCAGGTCTTCTCCATCGGAATTGGACGAAGGTAGTTCTCGAGATTCTTCTTGCACACCCCCATATTGCGCTCCGGAGGTAACGGTTGGCTTGCTGAGGTTCCCGTTTGATGCAGCTTCCTCAGGCTGCTCCTGGTGGTGGGCCTCTTGGTATTCGTTCATCCCAGACCTCGAGGAAGGACGGTCAGGTTTATCGCTAGGACCGAAAGTGCCAAGTCTCCGCCCGGGACCATCGGAATGCGAGGAATAGCTGCCACCGTCTCCGAGCGAAGGACATTGTCCGCAGGACGGACAAGCATTGAATTCTGCTACACTGGGAACACGGGCCGAGCCAGCAGGGTGCCCAGCTCCCGTAGAGGTTGATCGGCTTGTGGTGGTGCTCGAAAGGTTCTGTGAACTTGAATATGACCCACGCACACCATCATCGCTGGAACACGTAGACGACCTTACTCGTCGCGTTGGGATGTTCATGATCGTGGTTCCGCTGCCATTGTTTGTTTGAGAGTTCTTCGTAGCTTGATCAAAAAACTTGCTGTTGTCGAAGTGGTAAGTTCCTCCGCCATATGAATTTGCATTCATTCGTTGGATTCTGACATCCCTGCTTCCGCTAAGGACGTTTTGACTCGCCACTGCACGATGCGGACATTTCAGAATGCGTCCCGTGTCGTATGCAGCTTGGAGAACGGCTTACTGGGTTCTCGGTCTGAATTCTTGGTTCTGCCGGTATTGGTACTGGTCATCTCTTCGTTTGTCTTGCAGGGGCTGGAGTGTTGTAATTTCCGTGAGTCCCGCCCCACTATCGATGCATAAATACTAAACTTGGCTCCGAGATGGAGGGTTTCCTCGGCGACACCCTCACGCAAAGGGAACAAAAGAAAGCAATGACAACCGCTGACACCTTGTTCGTTTGACAGATAGTCGCCTGGAGAGAGTTCTGTGAAGCACAAGAAGTACCGCCGATAGGGGCAATATTAGGCCCAGACAATACGCAGCAATGCTGTGTGTACACTTTCAATGTGGACGTCTCCGAGTCAATCCCAACTTTCCGTCCGGCACTTCAATCGAATGGGCAAGGCGCTTTATTATTCTTTCAGGGAGTAATGACAGACGTTGTTGTTGAGGGCCCACAGTGTTTGGTCCGTGGATTGTGTCACACTGCTAGCGACGTCTCGCAGATCCACGGACAAAGATGAGATTCCGTTGAATTTCAGGGTCTGGAAATTGTGGGAGCCGCCTTCATGTCGTCGTTGAAGATGTCCTGAAGAGAGCAAGTGAGATTCATGTAGGTTTCCGACATAGCGCGAATAAAGGCGGCTTAGGGCGTGTGTTCCAAAGAAGAAGGAGAGGCATAAAACTGAGAGAACTGGAGAGTCGCCATGGGGTGAATTAGCCATGGCTAACGGGAGGTAGGCTTACGGCGTGTACGTCGAGATATCAACCTATTGGTGCTGTAGGACGCTAGTATAGATCCCAGCAAGCGGTTTTATAAGGGCATCGAGCGATGGTGTGTCGAAGTCTCGAAGAGAGCAAGGGTTGAAAATGATGGTGTCCGGGTGGCTGGGTAACACCGGCCGGCAATTTCCGCGGGCAAGAGCCCAAGGAACAGGGTGAACTCGACGATCAGCCTTGTCTCTGCCTCCATATCTTGCCCCAACCGCGTGTATCTTTAACTAAGCCATGGTCTCCAGCCACCCGCCGCCTGTTCACTTCCGTCCAGTCCGAACATCGCACCTAGGAGCGATAGAAAGCGGGGAATTAACGGCACACGGCCAAAGGTTTGCCAGCCAATGGCGATAATCTTGATACCCTGCACTGGGCGGAAGGTGCAATTGAAACCTCAGAATGCAGGGAGCTGCTCAGTGGACGAATATACCCGCAAGCAAACGGACAAGAAACACGAGACGGATGAATGACGGCTCGCATGTAGCTTGTCGACCTTGGTATCGCTGGACCTTGGTCGCGGGTAAATCGTGAACCCACATCCGGGGACCACCACATCTAGCAACCACCCTGGATCCACGGCTTCCGATTCCTCTGGCTGCCTACCCCGACGGCCATCCGCATTTTGTGGTCCACTGTCCATAAAGCGAACTAAGTCACCGCCAGCATCGTTACTGGAATTTGCTGGTTTGCCTTCACCTAAGAGAATCGATCGTATGTGCACCACAACGGCATCTCAAACCGTTGGCCCTCAGACATCGGTCCCAGCTATGTTACCCTTTGCATAATATCGAGATCACGTATGGGGCAGGTCGCTCATTTTCACCTCAAATAGCTGCGACGACTCCTTATCCCCAGCTTCATGCTAGCAACGTGTCTATTGCGGCAATGATAGACGTTTACTCCAGGGGTACACAATGTATAATCGTGAATCGTGAGTCCCTTTCGACTTTTGGTTCGCTTTCCTAAGTCATGACGCAGTTCTAGGTGTGCTGGTGAAGGGTTCTCCGACTTCAGAGCCGTGTTGTGTTCGAGTTAGGTGCATGAATGGGAGGGGTTTGGGTTCGTCATACACTTGATTTACATAGGCATTGGCGATGCTGACCAGAACAAACACCGTGATTAGGTACATTACATGAGGCGAAACTGAAATGCTTAAAAAATGGATAAGAATGAAGTGGCATTCGGGAGACTGAAGCATGTTCAAAACTCGGTTCACTTGCGACTGGGCGAGGCGATTGGAGCTGCGTGGGACACAGCATACGCATACTGGGCTTGCCCTTCGTCCTCGCAGTCATCTCCCTCGTTGTCCTTGAGGTCGCTGAGGGAGTGTACGTGACCGAATCGGCTCATCCGGGCACTGCGCAGCTCTTCACGGGTTTCTGGACGTCTTCCAGCCTGCTGAGCGCTGGCCATTGTTACCCCGCCCCCTGGGATTGGGTTCTGTGGCACGGGAGGAGGCTGCGTCTAAGAGGACGTCAGAAACGCTATACTGGGTGAGATAAGCATCGCTCACATGCGACTGACTTAGGTCAGATACGCCGCTGGTAGCATGGCCAAACTACAATTGAAACGAGGTGAGCCACATTTTCCTTGCTTTGAAGCGAAGTGATACAAACCCCTAGGCGCTGGGTTTTATAAGTCTCCAGATCAATGTCGTAGAAGTTGGGAAATCGTTCAATGATCCAACCGAGGACCGTATCTGCCAAGGTCGAAGTGGCAAGGGGGTATCAGCACGGTCAAGTTCCACTGGGAACTTTGGGACATTGCTCACGCGCGTCCGCCTCATCCCAGGAAGCAATGTGCTCGTTGATCGCAGCACCAAGTAAAGCTGGTTCGCCATGAGCCTCAAGCGCTTCCCCTGTGATAGAACGACCTCACCGGCATCAAGCGGCTTACTCACTACAGAAGGGATGTATCAGATGCTGCCGTGCCCCTACACAAATACGCAGAACTTGCACTTACTGTTGAATGGCGCGGCGCCCACGGACATTATGGCCCCAGAGCCAACAGCCTCATTCAGTTGACTGTCGCCACGATACTGAGAGTTGTTCTCGTGGGCCGTGTACCCCTTGTCCAACGCATATTTCAGTCCCTCGCTGCTCTCTTCGTCCGCGTATACCACCTTTTCGGCAAGCACGTCGTGAAGTGGAACAGTCGCAGCTGGACCAGGACCAAAATCGGAACTCATGATGAGAACGGATATGATATGTCGTAGGGTGTGAGTGGAGCGCTGAAGGTGAAGCTTGAAGATTGGAGGTTGCGATATGATTTACAGAGGCCTCCTCCATCCGACCTTTAACCTCCCAAACCGTACGTCTGTCGGAGAACAAGAGACGCCTACATCACAATTCCTAGTCAAGGCTGACGAGGCCGGATAAGCCATTACAAGCAGCATAATACCTGTCAGTGATATCAGACTGATTTAAGCATATAAGGCCTTATAAGCTCTGGTCAAGTTGCGCAAGGTCTGAAACACTGCAAAGCGGTGTGTGGCGGATCAGCGATTATCATTCCCGTCAAGCGGTCGCTGTGGGGCTCGCCACGCCCAAGAGACACTGCTGCAGCCAATCTCGGAACACTGAGTGTGTACCGGTGCTCCATCTGGTGGGCCAAAGCAAGGCGGCCAAAGGCGCGACATCAATGTAAAGTCCCATGTGCGCCAACCGCGCGCTTGACCGCCGTGGACAAGAGCGTCAGAGGAAGTTACCGCCCGGATCTTGGCAGTTGTGGCGGAATTCATTCACCCATCTAGCGGAAGTCATCAATTACATGAGAGGACTCTACCAACATAGCGACGGCTAGCGTTGTTGCTACCCTTGAACGTGGGCCTCTTCACTTGCCGGCGGATGGGCGGCCAGCATATGCTGAGCGGTCCATATCTTTCCCGCAGGGAGTCGCCGTTACCGCCAGCTTTCACGGTCTCCACCAGTATGCGCCGAATGCCTCTGATTTTCTTTCGTAGACCATAGGGAAGAGGAAGCATTAGCGTGGATAGCTCTCTGCCGTCGGCAACACACTTTTCATTCCCAAATTTCTACCCTTCTCGATTTGTTCTCGATTGGGAGAGTCTCGGAGGGGAGGTAAGATCACTGCCGAATACTCGGGAGGGCAAGCGACAGTGAGCCTGAAGGATTCTCATCTTCATTGCACTTGAACATGCAGCAAACATTCCAGGCGTCTCAGCCTTAAGGACGGATCTTGAGGACATGGGCACTGGCCGGTTTCTAAAGGAGACCCGTTCGATGGCCATCAAACGGGACGGACACATACAAGTAGGCTCACGCAGTGACTTTCCTTGTTCACGGAAGCAACAGCCTTGCCTACCTCTCTGTATGGGGCGGGAACAAGGGTGACCAACACGTCGAATTTTGGACTCCCGACGGAGGACCCGAACCAAGCTTTGTCTAGGTGCGTAACACGTTGGTGTATGGTGAAAGATTCGTGAGCCATTACGCACGGCGTGTTAGTGGAACAAACTTGAGCTCGGGAGGCTGATTGAATCCCATGTTTCAACGTGGTATGACCTCGCTATCGTTGTGTAAGAGGAGGTCAGGTATTGAAATACACGCGCTTGGAAGTGACGTGCCTACTGGAGTCTAGAAGCACATGCAGAAGTGCGGCGCGACAGGTGACGCATGAGGTAGGGGAACCGACCTAGTGACCTCAGCGTGTCCCTACAAACAGCTGGTGAGTAACAAGACGGCCTCGCTCCGACTCGCTTGCGGTATCAGTCTGACGCACCTTGCTGTTTGAACATCATTCTGATATATCTTGCAGTTCTTGTGTCGGCCTGATGAGGTTTGCCGAAATCCAGGGACTTACATAACTGCCAGGTAGCCACACGGCGAACTTTACCGTGGCTACCCAGATGAAGTATCACTAAGGTCAGCGCCTTGGAATGGCTCGCGAAAAGTAGACGTGAAGGTACAGTGCATGGATCAGTCAGGTCCTATGCCAGCCCTACACCATAGGCTTAGAGCCTTCACCTTTGGCGGCGAGAGAAATCATGAGGTCTATGGTGAGAGCGGCAGGAGCTTTCCCAACATTGGGTTCCGGGGGTTGCGGTGCACCATGTGCGGCTCTAACGTTCGAGGGTGCTGCCCAGCGACGGGTGTAGCCCAGCAAGGTGCCGAAAAGGATGAGTATACACCGTGAAGCTTCAACAATGAGACGCACCGATAATCGAGACCAAGGGGCGGCTGTTCGACACCCAACTCAACAGGTGAGCATCCCTGTATTCTAGAGAGGGAGGGCTGTTACCGAGCATGCATATTATTTCCGGATACAGAACGATTGCAGGAGGCGAATGAAACGCAAATCCAGTAGACGCACCCCTAGATCAAGGAAATATCGCTGTTCGGAAATCAAATTTCTATTTTGGTGCTCTTGGGCTGGATATTACAAGAAAAGAGAAAATGTAAATGCGAAGACAGCCTCAAGTAGTGTTGAGGATAGGCGAGGCGAGGCGAAGCGAGGTGACACTTCGTTCCCACCTCGATTCAAGGCAGGAATGCCATCAATGTTGGGAATGGCTGGTATCCTGCCACCTCGTTCGACCTCGTATCACGAAACACAGCCTCCCATCGAGGTTCACCTCGCTTCGCCTCGAGGCACCTCGACCTCGCTTGCAACACTAGCCTCAAGGCCTCACAGAGTTAGAGACGGCGGTCCAAACATCTTCCTGAACGGGGAGAATCGGCGATTTAGCCGGGTGGACGGCCTCGAATATTGCTTCTTCACACGCTTGGTTACGACGGTACTCATAATGGTTATCTGACCTTGTGGTGGAGCCCCGGATGGCCTGTTCGGACCTGAACATTTGTCCTGCCGTGCAGCGTCATCTTCCTGGGTACGGTCTTCTCTTGGGATGTTCCCATCTTGAATGGAGGGCGTCTCGTATCTCTGAAAAGTAAATATACGAGTGCACGGAATCATGTTCGTGTCTAGTGCTTCAAGGAAAACTCGGTGAGGGGTCGGTATGTCTTGAGAGGGGGTCATGATGTAGAGCGACGCTAAATTCTGTGCAGCCTCAAAACAATTTAGTCAATGTGACGTTCGTCAAAGCGCCCGCCGATAGTTTCAGACGTACCAAGCAGTGCCAGGCGTATTCCCTCGTTCAGCATCCTTTGACCCTGTACCTTGCACACTAGGTGTTGAGGGGTCTACCTGTGCCGAATCTGATTAGGACCGTCATAGTATGCATATAGGGGTAAATTGTCGCACTTTCTTCAAGCCTTGCAAGTCCGATATGCGGTTGGTATGCAGTGTCACCAACAGACTCGGCGTGTCGTTCGCCTTCGATGATTTCTGGCGGTCTTGTCTATAGGTTTGCAGACTGTTTCCACCCATTGAGAGGGGCGCTGGGAGTGCCTCATGGTCTGGGTATTTTGGGCGCGTTAGAGAGCATCACGGTACCTACAACATTGTCAACGCACCTAGGAAAGAAAGATCGAGTCGGGTTCCCATTCGCGCTCTGAAACCGTCTGTGGCAGAGTGATGTTCGAGCAACAGGTCCTAGGCTGGAAGTTGAAAGACGATCAAGCCGACAGGATAAACGCAGTAGGAAGCATTGTACTCAGGCAAGGGGTGAAATGAGCAGTGGTAACGGAAGGTGGACGAGGCTAGGGTTGTGAGACTTCGAGGGATGAAAAGATTGGGATTCACTAGAGGTAGCCTGTCGTAATGACGGGCTAAGGATGAGTAAGGGAGACGTGTCAAGCTTATGGAGAAGCGGGAAATACATACACGCCTGCCAAATTTACGCGGCAACCGTTAGTCCCGGACCTGTTGGATATGTGGATAGCGAGGAGAACGTCCTAAATCCTGTTCACGAGAAAAATTTCGAGTAATCTTCGCCTCGGGACAGGATGTGGACGATCCATGTCCTGTCCCGTCACAGCAGGACTCTGAAGCGCTGGGATCGCAGAGAGGGATCTTGATGCTGAAAACAACAACACATGACAGGAAGGCAACGGAGGAGAGAAGGGGAAGAGGGCGACGACGACCACGGGGATGGTGGTGTTGGCGAAAAAGCACGAATTGCCTCGCGGTTTCAAGTTCGGGATGCGGACATTACAAATATCCCCACGCCGCCGCAACCTTGGGCAAACCCTTCCTCCCGAAGCAATGCAGCCGACGTCAGTCGTATAAGCGTTACAGTAGTACAAAGGATGCGTTACAAAGGGAAGTTATGGTACAAATCATGGGTGGAGAGATTCGAATGACGGCCAACGTTGGTATAAGCGTTACAAAGGGAAGTTATGGTACAAATCATGGGTGAAGAGATTCGGATGACGGTCAACGTAAGAATGCGCCCCTCAGTTGCCGCCACGTGGAAGGAGAACCAAGTGGAGGGTAGACTCCTTCTGAATGTTGTAGTCGGACAACGTTCGCCCGTCCTCCAGTTGTTTGCCGGCGGAGATCTGTCGTTGCTGGTCGGGGGACGCCCTCCTTGTCCTGGATCTCAGCGACGTTATCGATCGTGCTAGAGGACTCGAATTCGAGGGTGACGGTCATGCCGGTGAACTTCTTCACGAACATCTGCATCCCACCAAGGATACGAAGAACGAGATGGAGGGAAGACTCCTTCTGGATGTTATAGTGGGACATGGTGATGGTCTTGCCGGTTGAAGTCTTGACGAAGATCTGCATACCACCACGGAGACGCAGGACGAGATGAAGGGTGGACTCTGGATGTTATAGTGGGACAGGGTGCGACTATCCTCAAGTTGTTTGCCGGCGAAGATGAGACGCTGCTGGTCAGGAGGAGTACCCTCTTGTCCTGGGTCTTCGCCTTGACATTGTCGATGGTGTCCGGTGGCTCAACATTCAGAATGACGGTCTTGCCGGTTAGAGTCTTGACGGAAATCTGCATCCCACCACGGAGAACCAGGACGAGATGGGATTCTTTCCAGATGTTGTAGCCAGAAAGGGTCCACCCGTCCTCGAGCTTGCTGGTCGAGCGGGATCCCTTCCTCATACTCGATCTTCGCCTTCACGTCGTTGATGGTGTCGGGAGACTCGACCTCCACGTGGTGATGGTCTTGCCGGTTGAAGTCTTGCCGAAGATCTGCATGCCACCACGGAGACGCAGGACGAGATGAAGGGTGGACTCTGAATGTTGTAGTCAGAAAAGGCTGTGCCCGTCCTCGTAGCCGTTTGTCGGCGAAAATGAGACGTTGCTGGTCGGGTGAGATCCTTTCTTGTC
>JANDKE010001261.1:0-15606 GCA_027627275.1 Coprinellus aureogranulatus
CCCCCCGAATTGCCTGGCATTTTGGGAACGGGGAGTGGGAAAGCCAGAAATAAAAACAGGGGCCTTTTGTTAAACCGGGGGGAAGATTTGAAACCCCGGGGTTTATTCCTCGTTGGGTCGCTATTCCGGCCAATGCCTCCCTGTTTTCAACGTATCCAGATCCTGCGAGCGGACCACATACGCCACATTTCGAAGTGGTTGTTGACTATAGGGTGCGCATTCCGTGTCCAGCTCCAATCTCGTACAAACCTGAGCGCTGATGAATCGCCTCGTGAGCAGGGAAACCACACTGCCGGTGGATTGATCGTCTTCCTCAACTCACCAAGCAGTAAGTACTGCAGCCAGCCAGTGTCTGCCTTTTTTGATAAAACACTCTTGACTCCTCACAGGGGGTTCTGTTACCCTTCGATCCTCTGATCCTTTCGATGACCCCGTTATCGACGATGCCAATCTTCAGTCTCCCGTCGACATTGCCGCGTTCAAGGAAGGCTTCCGTTTGACCCAGAGGTTCTTCTCAGGACCACAGTGGGACTCGGCATCGGCGACGCCTGATGGGCCCTATCTTCTGTCACCTTTGTTCCCGGACCCGGACACCACCTCCGACGCCGAGTTCGAAGCATATTTGCGCCAGACAGCCTCTACAAGCTTGCACGCTGTCGGAACCGCCTCGATGTCCACCAAGGATGGTGATGAAGGAGTTGTAGATCCAGAGTTGAGGGTGAAGGGTGTCGAAGGGTTACGGATTGTTGACGCGAGTGTCATACCTCGCGTTCCAGCGGGGCATACACAGGTCCCTGTGTACGTCCTCGCTGAGCGTGCGGCGGATTTGATCAAGGCGTCGTGGGCGTGAATTCCTTTCTTCTTCGCGTGAATACCGGCGTCGAGTAGCTTTTACCCGAATGTCGCCTGTCATATAGTACTTGTTATATCGCTTGATATTTCGCAGGAGTTGCCGCAATGATGTGCGAAGAGAGGTAGGCAAGGTCGGCAATCTCCGTGCGGAGACGCGCTCTACCGTGGTGGCGTACCTCAGAGAGTGTCGCTCATCATGGTCTGGAGATTCAAATGCGCAGGTAGCTAGGTAGGCAGGTAGCTGCGCAGAGCTTCTTTGTTCCAGCAGTCATCAACGCTATATACGGCGTTTCTTCCAAGTGGCGACATCCGGGTCGTGGAGACGCTTATCCTACATCCATGCGTCGGGCACCCTGAAGTCTGGCCCCCACCCTGCTTTCCAACCTCGCTCAAGCGAAGAAATATCAACACGGTGTCCCGCAGATCTCAGAGCTGAGACGGAGGGTCAGAGAGGACGAACTCGCGGCGGCGATAGTCATATACGAGTGACGCTAAACAGGAACTCTGAAATTGAGCATAAGTTCAAATCCAAGACGGACCAAGAGCTCTACAAGTACAGAAGGACAGACCAAAGTGACATATAGAACCCTCAAGCGTCACAGTAAGGAACGACGGTATCGGTGTCAGAAACGACAAACCCGTGTGTAGTGTATATTACGTAGAAAAGTGGTATATCTGGTGGTTACATGGGGAAGCAATGGAGAGTGAATGAGTAGCGAGTGTAATGGATGGATGGATGGAATGATTGATTTCATGAACACAGGAAATGACAGAATGACAGAAGTAGAGAGCGATTGGGTGAGTGACAGACAGACAGACAGCGAGGCATGAACGAGAGTATAATGATGCAAGGAGGGAGTGGAGGCTAGGGGTCGGTAGGGAGGGTCGATGTACGGACAAAAGCCATAGTGAAATGGCGACCAAGAACGAAACATAAAGAACTGAGGCTGCCGAGCAAACCCGTGCCCAGACATATATAGACAACGAAGGAACCCAAAAGACCAAACGAAAACTCATCAAGAAAATAAAAGACGTACAAATGCCCACCAGCTCAGAACCGATTCCAAGCAGCACTATTCGCCAAACCCTCAGGAATCTTGGGTACAGGCGGGATAACCTCCGGCTCCTCCCCTCTCGCCTTCATCATCGCCTGAACGCGCCTGACGAACCTCTCCCTCGCTTCTTCACTCTGATCAGGGTCCAGAACCGAGACGCGCGAGTAGATGGACTCGTCATCGAAGTACTCCGACTCACGGCCGTACATCGTATCGCGGGAGTAGTACTCCGACAGCGCGAACGACTCGCGCTCCTTGGCATTTGGCGGTGACGGAACTCGGGCCGTGGCAGAAGGGGCATTCGTCGAGAGCTGAGAGAACGATGGTGGAAGGACGTGCGAGTCCGAATGCGAATGTGTGGGCGTAAACGGTCGGGTTGAAGGACCAGGGGGAGGACGGATAGCATCGAACGAACCTCCGCGCGGGATAGCACCCTTCTCTCCCCCATGCCCACCAGACGAGCCGTGATCGTCCGAGCTCCCGTACACACTAGCATCCGCAAACTATCCAACACTTCCTGCATCTCCTCCTCNCCCACATCCGCAGGGTATCCTCCNCTGTGCTCNTCNTCNGAGTANCCATACGACTCCCTNGGGTCGTCGTACGCCAGACCAGACCCTCGTTGATCAGCATCATANTAAACATCCTCTCCGTAGGCCTGCTCCCCTTGGTACTCGTACTCCTGNTTATACTCNTCNTCATCCTCCCANCCNGAGCTCGAGAACGCGTCAAGNGGCTTCGAGATGATCCTCACNCTCTTCTCCTGCACTTTNCCACTCTTCTTCGAGCCATACATCCCCGCAAACATCTGCTTGGGCGGNGGCGAGACGACNGGTCTCGTCGGGAACGGNCTNTGCTTNCCNCTCTTCACACCTCCNGCCAGACTNTTNAGNTCAGGCACNTCCCNGCTGNCTCTCCATCACCTTNTTGCGCANCTGCGACGCAGGNNNGAGTGGNGCTGNAGGCACTGGNGGAACNGANGGCANNGGTCCTACAGGCGGAGGGCTNGGAGGTGGNATATCNTAGTANGCCAANACATTNGGACTNGGGAGCATCGCCCCATCCTCGCCAACCTGCAGCGAGTCCTGAGCAAGATTCAGAGGAGATATGCGGCGGCGNCTAAGNGGGTTNGGCGAGATACGGTCCACCATTGCCAAGNGGCATAGGCGAGATGCTACGTCCATTGTTAGCACCGGCCATAGGCGACAGAGGGGCATGCGGAGCGGAGGTCAAGGTAGGTGACATAACCCTTGCTGCTGCGGGTGGAGACTGGGTGGAAGGAGAAGGTGGAGGCATAGGGCTCCTCGGCGGCCTCAAGCGGGGTTCAGAACCCATTGGCAACGGACTCATCGCCATTGCCCTTGCGGCTTCGCTCTCACTGGGCGTAACAGTCACAAACGGTGATCCAGGCGTTGGCGTGTGCGGTGGCATGGGAGAAGGGCCTCTGGANACNGCACCNAAGCCAGTATCAAGGCTNGGCAGTTTGGGGTGCTTTGCAATTTGTAANGGTGGTGTTGGCCCNAGTGGAGGAGAGACCGGAGAAATGGGCCCGGGACCAGAAGGNGACACCGANCGCGTCAACGGAAGNGATATCGAGGGNGGCTTCAGGGCATACATCGAGTTCAGNGTNGTNGAGGACGTCTGATGGCTGAGAGCNGGGCCNATGCTAGCAACCGANGAGTCGATAGTAGANACGCTNGGNCCTGTNGTATGNCTGGCCATGCTCATCCCTCTCGAGGATGACGGAGGCGAGAACTGATACCCTCGNCTCCNNGAATTNGAGCTCATNGAAGACGTCGTCGTATGCGTCTCGGCTGAGGACAAAGAGCTACGATCCTGGATNGGCATTGCGCTGGAAGGNGTAACTGNNGAACTCGGCATNGAACTTGGNGTGNNCGTCTGNGGGGTGAATGATGACGATGATGAGAATCCNTCAGAGGCTGAAGGAATGTCAAGGCTGAGAGGTTCGTGCTTCGGTGGCGACGCCAAAATGGGCGCTTTACTCCCTCCATCGGATATNGAGGAATTNAGATTCAGTGNAANGGNNGGCATAGGNGGCCTCGTCGAGCTTGTNGAAGNNTTNAGNGACGCGGCAATAGGAATATCNCCNCTGCCAGGGACTCTNTCCTCCAGCCTCGGGCTGTCATCCANAGTCGAAGTTGGACTGAGAACNTCGCCTAGGGATGTCGCNAACTTGCTTGCAATCGGCGGCAGCATCGGTAACATAGGTGGNTCCGGCATAGGCGGAACGACGTCCTTCCCAATACCGTCACTACGAATATCGCCCTTGGATGACTTCGACCCCAGTTTGAAGAAGCGCGACTTGCTTTTCTTGGAGGACGCTGACGCGTAGCCGGCGTCCGTATCATAATCCTGGCCGTCCCTCGACGGGGAGGGGGGCTTCGACTTGGACTTCTTCTTAGACTTGAAAGGGGACTTTGACGTAGAGCTCATGAGACTATCCGTCTCGTACCCCGTATCATCCGCTGGCAACTTCTTGCTCGACTTCCCTCCAAGCGCACCAAAGCTCTTCTTTCTCTTCCGCTCCTCCTTCTCCTCCTTCGTCTCTCCGACCAACGCCTTCTTCCGCCTCTTCTCCTCTTCCTTCGCTTCCTTCGCAGCCTCCTTCGCCTCCCGCTTCTCCTCCTTCAATCTAGCCTTCTCTTCCTTTTTATCTTTCGTACTTTGCTTCCGCGTCCTAACAGCATTCCCGTCAGACAGATACCCGCCATCACTCTCGTCTCCATCCGCCGTCCCAAATTTCTTCTTCTTCAGCTTCTTCGACGATCCGCCTGGTGTAGTGGGCCGCGGTGGGATGGGGATGTCACCAAACCCAGGGAACGCCACAGCCTTCGAGTCTTGCGGAATATGTGATATATCAATGTCGTTCGACAGCTTCGACGAGTTCCATCCGGCGATGGGTTTTCCATTTGTGGGGAGGTTCCCATATGAATTTGGAGGGCTGGTGGTGGACGTGGCGGGTGTGAGCGGGGTTCGGGGAGAAGAGAATGTGGATGTGGACGAATGTAGGTCATCAGAGGCGGTGGCGGATGTTCGATGGGCGAGGCCGGGAGATGGCGTTGCTTCCTGTGGGCGAGAAGGTCCTCGTTAGTGATCTGGGAGGCGAGAACGGTTCTCTGGGGGGAGGCGCCATGAGTGGCCACGGGTGGGGCAGGGACCATGGGGCCCACCCCACGCTGCCTTTTCCTTACGTACTTCCCCGTTCCGCTCCCTTCTTCCGAGGGTGGCAGGGTCCCACCTGCTGTTAAAGGCATGTGTTGCCTTTTGCAAGGATCGTCGCGTGCGTTGTCCCGATATCTGCCAAGAGCTTTGCTCGTTGCGAAGGCGGGCGCCGTGCTTTGAGCACATGGACGGCAGGGGAATGGGACCTAACGCGGTGACTGACGTACGTGTTTGCTTGGAACCTGGGGAGACCTCATCGCTCGGCGTTCGCGCGGGGCATTGTGGGGAAACGGGCGGGTCAAGCGACAGGTGATTTAGTGCGTGGTGCTGTAACACCAGGAGCCCCACCCCCGCAGCGTTGCGGGGAAAGCCTTAGTTATGTTGTTAGCCTGTCGACTTCTCCGTTGAGGCCGTTGCTCGGTCAAGCCTTTGGCATCCTTTCATTGACTCGGATCTTCCTGGCTAATATGCTCAGGTGAGCTCTACGTCTCGTCGTGTCCTACACGGATCCACCTTCCATTGACATGCCCTATTGTTACATTTAATTCCATCTCCCGCAGATACAAATCCTTTCATCTACCTCGGAGATTTCTCTCTGAAATCATTGCTTGTTGTCGATCCGAGCGCGTCGTAGGTCCGTATGTACACATTGTGGAAGCGATGATCACACGATATGGCGTACTTTGCATCGGGCTATGGGCCGCTGTGCGCTCATATGACCCTCGACGATACGGTATGATGGTGTGTCCGGTCTGAGGCCGATGCATATGGGCTAGGGCAGTGCGCGATCCTATGGTGGAATCTCCTGCCATTAACTTCGACCAGACAGCCTCTTCTCTGGAGGACCGGGCTCTCTCGAACTCCTTACGGTCGTCTCAGTTGTGTCTCGCTCTGTGGCCNGACCTGNTGACCTCGNACCCCCATTCNTCCCTCCCANCNACCGCCCTCGACCTGNACTNTTGACATGTCTNNCGAAGGGCTGNCAACCAANGCACTNNTCNTTCTACCCNACGACCGGCAGTCCTTTNTGCTGGAGATNTACTAGNCCTATACNGNTANCGCAGCATCGAGTCCACGGGTCCTTGTCTGGTTCCAAGAGCNGCCCCCACTCTTAGAAATATANCCAGCGCAGCGTATTGTGNCCTCCGTGTGGAGTGTCAAACAGGGCACCCTCCCCCAATCTCAACCTACTCCTCCCCTCCCCTCTCATGCGGNAAGCCAGTGGTAAATTANCCNTCCATAGTGATGAAATCGGTCTCTGGCACCGTCCGGAAAGCANCCNGAACCTTTTCCCGAGCACACCCCTTCACCTTGACAAANTTCACCACAGGAATNGNGTAGTGCGCATCNGCNCGCTTCCGGAGCATNGCTGCAAGAGATAAACCGAGGTTCTGGGAGAGGCCCATACTGCCTAGCCGGAGTTCCTTCAGAAANGGAAATAANGGGGAAGATGGTAGATTGTCGCTGGGACCAGAGTCTGCATCGGAAAGGGCGGGGTCGTTGCTCAACACTGCCATTAGTTCGAAGAGACNCCCTGATCTGCGTTGGATGGTGATCTCTCGAACATTATTGAGCATCCCATAGCTCGCCCGCCAATCCGAGGGTAGTACAGACACTTCGTCGAAGCGAAGGGANGTGACTGACGCCAGGTTCAGCTGCCTGCTGAATTNGTGAAATGGAGTCTGCATCTCGCCACGACCTTGAAAAGAAACCATCAAGGAGACCGTGAAACTGGAGTCATCTGNACTCGGACATCCTATCGTGAAGTGCCACCCTTGGCGGCCATCCCTTCCGCCGCCCGGGCCTGCGATGTGTAGCTTCACCACTCCACACTTCAAGGGCGTCCAGCTGTCGTTGTGCCAACTTCCCCGAAGACTTGAGAGTACCCGATCAACTTCATGGGGATCTTGAATGGGTTCTTCCAACACGAGCTGCACCATATGCACTTGCGGCAGCTGGACAAGTTGTAGGAATTGGTTGATAGTAATTGCCTTGTCGACCAAAGACAATTGCGTGAGTTCTTGGAGCTTGATGGATTCCGGTAAAGTGGAAGGGGTAATAGATTCGAAGATATGATCGCAAAGAGGGAGAAAGCCGGAAAGGGTGACATCCACGAGCTGAGTCTCCTTCAACATGATCATAAGTTGCGAGAGAGTTGGGCGGTGAGCATCCATGTTGGTTTTGAGGTTGATCGTACGCAAGCTGGGGCTGAATTGGATGTCATCCCATCGTGCACCGCAGTATACAAGTTTCAGGTGCTCTAGAGAAGGCATGTGTATCTTCTTTAGAGCTGTCAAGGGTTGACTCTTTCCAGGTTCGACAAACGGCGAAAAAGTTATTGTGAGATGGCGGAGGAGCAGAGCAGAGTCAGCGCATTTGGAGAAAGCATCCTGTAGGTGCCATTCGCCCAATCCAAGATTGAGGCGAAGAGACTCCACACGCCCGATCTGGGCTAGAACCTTGTGAAGGAGAGGAAGATACTCGTTAATGGGGTGTTCATATTCGTTGATAGTAAGCGACAATGAAGCGTTCTCGGTCCGAGGGTATACGGCGTCAGTGAATGCGGCGTTGAGGATGGGGAGAGTAGTCCAGAGTGCTCTGCACTCCAATGCTACTGTTCTCCAGTGCCTACAGACAAACGTGATGTTAATCCAGTCGTTGTCGTAATATGCATCCTCTGCCAGGATAAGGAAGATTTCGGAAAGTGTCTCCTGTGGAAGACGGAAAATGGAAGAGATTTCATTGCGGCGACTCTTCAGTGCTCGGATTTCATGCTCCAGATCCATGATGCGCCATGAAATGCTCTTTCTGAGAAATGCCGCGTCGGTGTCCTCGCTGGCGTGCAGCAGCGTATCTGTGGCGGNCGAGAAGACAACACGATCCGCTACCCACTCAGNTGAATCGAGTCCTTCCGCGTTCGCGGCCATCTTGAGACNCCTTTCAGTCCAAGACGACGACGTTATAGACATGCTTACGCGGCTTACCTGGAACCGTTGGTTATGCAANGCAGTTTCTTCGCTGCCTACAACGCCAGTAGATGATGGGTACATGAAGGGAACAGGAAGAAAGCAAGCTTGACGCACTGCCACTAATCTTCAAGCTTNNNTNGNNTGTNCGNNCGTGTGTGCGCCCGCGTCAGTGTACATGTGTGCGAAAATCGAAGGCTGGGAGTCTCCTACAAGTTCGAACTTGAACCGTCCAAGCCCCGCATTAGCTTATACGGTAAGAGTCGGTGTACATACATTTCGGTGTAAAGTCTCGCGGTATCCTCTGGGCCGAGGGCTTGCCCTACATCCGAANACAAGGCCTGTGAGGCGCCAGCGCCGACAAGGCCCAATCAGTGTAGANNGAAGGCGAGTGACTAGCGCATGAGCTTCTTTACTGAGAGGGAGTCGCAGATGAGTGTTGCANGACAACTTGAACAAGGTGGCNATNCCANATGAACATTGCCAACGNCATGCAATCTANGTAATCTTATCTATCCGACTCTCTCAACTAACAAGTTGTGCCTCCAGACCGACTTCCTGGCCCGAGCGTACCTCTGCACAATCGCTACTTTCCCCGCCATTATCAGGCGAGCCACCAGACAGTGCGATGGACGCNAATATTATCTCNGATACGGCTGTCTGCATTTCTGGAGACTCGCTACGCCTCAAGTCNAGAAGAAGGCGACTCGCNATCATTGGTTGTAGAGTGTTCAGGAACCTNATAGGATATNATNTTATTTTACGTTGAGACGGTCGGTCGAAGGGAGNTCAACAGTGGGATANNCACCCAGCGAGGACGTCTTTTAGNAGCGCCTAANCTCGATAGCCTAGTAAGAACTTCATGTCTTGAGAATNAGTACAGAACGACTGACCGGGAATCCGGGCGTGTACGCGATGCATGTATACAGCCCTGTGACTGTTTCAACCGTGAGTACGGCATACGACGTAGGAAGANGCCCATTAAAAAGAAGGTACCAAGGATTGCGAAATAGTACAGGATCCCGTCGCGCCGAAGAACATGAAAGATTTGCCATCGGCTACGCAATGCACCTTCGTTCTTGAGGTGGAAGTATTGCCGGTACCGTATATAGAATGCAGATGCCGAAAACAGGAAGATACCTAGAGAATTGGTCCAAGNTGTGAGTANACTGATNANAGNAAATGACTTACATAGCTCTCGAGCGAGTACCCAATAGTTTCCNACTATTCGAAAGATCATNTTGTTTGCNGTGAGTTCAAATGGGTAGACACTTGGGTGNTTTGAAGGAATNACTGGAGTGCATACGATTGGACNAAATGTGTATGGTAGTGAGCCCCCAGCTAGCGCTGCAAAAGCTTGCGGCGTACCGTAGATGAGACCGAGGNGTTTACTCATGAGTGTGCATGAGACGCTGAACATCATCTAGCAATTTTGGAGCAATAGTGAGTNNATCCCTTGCCCACAGACCCTGTGAGGGCTGCGCACCAGATAGGCGACGGCCATAACCAGGCCTACCCATCGCTTTGCCCCTAGTATGGCATGTATGCAGAGGAAGAAGATGGCTATCAAGAGGTGTCCCGTAGCGGTTACTTGGTCAAGTCAATGCCGACTTGGGAACCATTGAACTTACCAGTTGGAATGTAAGAGGCCAATAAGGATCCCACTAGGTAAAATCAATTAACGTCACGAAGCTGTAACGCAGTAGACACTTTTCGGTCGCACCGTTGGTTACTTGTATAAGCGTCAAGTACGTCTGGATTTAGGCATATGCGGTTGGTAGACAGATGTGTATCTTGAAGTTATCAGCGCACCTCAGCTGACGCTGAAATTGGGAAGTTCGTGACAGATACTGAAGTGTCGAAGCTCGGGCAGAAGTGTGAATCGTCCACGACAGAGAAGCCGTAACTCACCGTAACAATCAAACGGGATAAAGAAAATCGTTGAGTATCGGGTGAGCAGGAAGAGCACTTTGCCTATCGTCCATCGCTCTGGCCACATATACAGCACCTGCGTATCGCCTTCAGCTTGTACACCATTTCCGTGCGTCGTGGCCGACCTCGTCTTCCAGAGACTCGATGTAGTGAACGATCTGTAGACTCCTCGTCAGTTGTGAAGCGGTGGAAGGAGACCGTACACGAACATAGAGTATACGACTCGCAACTATGAGCCGATTGTTAGCGAAGCGCCCCCAATTCAGCACTGTAGGCTCGATGGCAAGACACTCGCCATACGCGTACTGCAAGTAGAGATTTAGCAGAAAAACGCATGCGAACCGTGTACTCAAGTAGAACGTACCCCGCCGTACACCACAAGCTTCACTGCATCAAACTCTTGCATGTTTCCCAGTCAAGCCAGAGGTGATAGCGCAAAGCAGTCGGTGTGTTGTGACGGCGGGATTGCGAGCTTTAGCAATAATCGGCGCTGGGTAGATGAGGGACGGACGAGAAGACCAATTTACGTGTACGCAGTGTATCTACTTACATGACTTGCCGCTCCTGAAAGGGATCAAAGAAGCGAACCCCTAGGACGTAGTACGAATACCGTTCATGTCGGTCGGTTCGGGGGTTGAGCGCGGTTTCACAACAAGGCTTGGGGCTGTCTATCTCCTCCCTAGTAAGAATAGATTTTGTTGAAGATCATTGATTTTAGTCGAAGCACCATGAAACAAGCCAAGCACCTCCAAGTAGCGACTGAATCGCGAGAGCTGAAGCGATCGCCAAATAGGCGCCCGTCTAAATTGTGACCATACTTCGGTAGTTGGTACCGCTGACTCCATGGTGACAGTCAAAAGTGAGTGCTGTTCTCCTATCTGGGAGCTGGTGATTTTTCTAATCCAGAGCATAGACGTGCTAGTCCCCGGCTTGTATACAGAATATCTTGATTTCTGGAGTGTCAGCAGCACCTGAAACCAATCAAGAACCAGTTACGGTGGGACTCCCAGCGTCGTTCAAAGCGTGAGGCTGCGCTCTCAGTGCAACGGGATTACTCCCAGAGTTTTCTTAGCCACGTAGAAGCCGCCTCCTTGACAAAGGCGAATTAAAAGCGAAGGAGATGCGGCCGTCAACAGGGCAATGTATCGCATGTAGGTGGTCCTTCGGTGACGAAGATTAAGGATTGAAGGCCTCGGCCTACTTCGTCGCCAAGAGGGTGAAAAGTCGCTGTTCCAATAGATCGAGAATTGAGTGGGATTTCCAGATGAGTGTTGGGAGACAACCTGAAATTGAACCGTGACAGTGGACTCTATTGCCGACGTCATCCGATCTAATCTTATCTAACGGCGTCCTACCCGACTTTAACTCGGTCCATAACTGCTCCAGTGTTCCTTCATTCAAATAGGCTTCTGGTTCCACTCTCACATTCGCTTCCCATACCACATACCCAATGTCTTTACCCTCACTCCTCGCTGTTTCCAGACGAACACTGACCCGATCTATACCCAGTTATTTGCACTTCTTCCGGGCTCGAACGATGGCTACGAACGCACCTGAGCTACCTGCGTCCCGCATTCCAATTTTCACGACGATATCCGGTTACCGAGAGTGGAGAGAGAACGCATTGAAGGATGGGAAGACAGTGGGATTCGTTCCGACGATGGGCGCTTTACATGAAGGGCATCTCTCCCTCGGTGCGTTCCCTGCTTTTCTAAGCGCCGAGTAGCGCTAACATGTCGCTACGAACTTGACAGTTCGAAAATCGCTGTCAGAAAACGACCTGACAGTCGTCTCCATCTTCGTCAACCCAGCGCAGTTCGCGCCACACGAAGACCTCGCGTCGTATCCTCGTACCTTACCGCAGGACATGAAGATCCTGGAAGCCACCGAGGCCCAATCATCGACAAATGGCCCAGGATCTTGCGAGACGAGATACCCTGCAGCTGTATTCGCGCCTACAGTGAATGAAATGTACCCGTCCGGGATTGTCCTCGATGTTGCAGAGCAAAAGGGCGCGTTCGTCGAGGTCAAAGGCTTCAGTCACCAAATGGAGGGCCAGACGCGACCTACGTTCTTCCGGGGCGTAGCCACGGTCGTAACGAAGCTCTTCAACGTTATCCAGGTGCGTTAATTGGCATATTATCCTTCCCTGTAAAATGTTAACGCTTTCCGGAAGCCCACACACGCATACTTCGGCCAGAAGGACATCCAACAAGCCCTCATTCTCAAACGCCTTGCGACCGACCTCCTAATGTCCTACCCTACCCCTCAGAATCTCCACATTGTGCCAACAGGCCGCGACCCAACAGACGGACTGGCGCTCTCCTCCCGCAACCTCTACCTCTCCCCCGCCGGCCGCAAAGTCGCTCCAACACTCCGNCAGGCACTCTTAGCAGCAGAAGCCGCGTGGAACGGGGGTGCGACGAAGCACGAGTGTCTGGTCAGAGCTATCACNGTNATGGACGCNGCNATCCGCAANGCTCATANAGAAGGNNNTGCGGTCGCGATGAAGCTNGACTACATCGANATGAACGATGCCAAGACGTTCGATGTCCTGGATGCTCGGGCGCGTAAAACCGATGNGAGCACCGTTATTCTGAGCGGCGCGTTCTACGTTGACAAGACGCGNTTNATTGACAANATCTTGTTNGGCGATACAANCGGTATTCTTGGGTAACTCGAACGGGGTATGGGAGGCGGTACTGTTGCTCCATCTAACTACTGTATATCCGTCATAATNTCGACCGACTTCGAANGGGATTCCTAGGATCTGTCCGTGTCCATTNATACAAGAANCNANAGCTGCATAAAGACACACTTGTCAAGAGGAAGGNCTNACTCCCCACTNTTCATCTCCAACAACGCCTCTATACTCTTCCCTAGATCNCCATCNTTNGCCTCNAGGACCCAATCGACGACNTCNCTNTCGATATTCGGGAATATCTGNGCCAACTGCTGNCTATTCTCCTTNACCTCCTCCTCTTTCGCGGCGTCAATCTGCTGCTGGACCTCAGCAAGATCCAANGCNGGNGTNGGCGTGCGNGANATATGGCCGCCNGACTCAGANTTACTNAGAGNNTGAATACGAGGNGGTACNAGNTGGGGTTGGGAGGGGCCCATAGCNAGTGGCATNCGNGTCTGTGGNCCNGGCCGCGANGGTGTGTCNTCNGCTGCNCNATACCCAGGCGAACTTGGNGACGCAGGTCCAGACCANGGNCCCATCGACGGTGANTATGGTCTCCTANGCTGNCTTGGCTTGTACGGCGTNTGGATGGTNGGCACATACCCNCCCTCCTGCCCAGAACCNTACGGCGTTTGAGGNTACGCNCCGGCTGAATGTGGTGTAGACGGGAATTGGTTATAGTGNTTGAGCATNGCTTGCTGNTGNTGATANGCCCACTCTGCGGACCGCGCACTACCTGGTGGTGCNGATGTCGGCGGAAGCTGCTGCCATTGTCCTTGACTGGAACCTTGGTANCCCGCGCTNTGAGGTGGNTCNCCNNCTTGAGCCTGTTGACGCTGTTCGCGGCCTAACTCGAANGGGGCGAANGGACCAGGAAGGTATGAAAGCTTGTTCTCTGCGCCATCAAGGGCTTCTGAGAAGATACGGCCNATGGCGTTCAAAGGCTTTGATATCGTGTCCCCGGTCTTCTGAAGGAGNCGNTTCGCGTCGTCCGAGAGGCTTTGCGCGGGNGTGGACATGGANAGAGGTTGAGCAGACTCCTCGCCAGCATGGGACTGCGCGAGGTGAGGTCTGATCTTAGCATCTGCGAAGGGTGTCATGGGAGATTCGGGCTCTGACGGAGGGAGAGCTTGGATGGCCAACTCGACGTTCCTTCATGTCATGATTAGTGCAGACGATTTTTAGGGNCACTTTGTCTCTTACTTTTCAAATTCAGCCTGGTCAATGTTAGATAGNGAAGTGTGATCCATCGTTTCAATGAACGATACTGCACCCATCTATTGAAAAGTTAGCGCGGAGCTCTGGGCACGAGTNGTTAGACTAACCANACTGGAGAGGTANTANCCTGCCTCGCTTTGCAACTTCTCAGGGTTGCGGAAGCGNTTGATAAACCTGTGTCTGGGTCAGATTACNTGGACAGAGCGTNATTGAGAAGCACGTACTCCACATTTGACAAGAGGTGCTCTGGATTGGCCTTGAGGACGACAAAGATAAGAATGGGCAAGAACGAATCGGCTCCTTCCTCTTTNTTCAGATGTCTGATAAGTCCTGCAGAAGTAAGAGGCGTTCAGCACGCATACTTACCAGNCANCTCTAGGACNGACCGAATATGACTTTGCAGCAGTTCAGTATACAGATAAGCTTATCCCGGGGAGCCTTATAGTGGTTGATCTTCAAGAGTTCTAGTGTCACCGTCAGATGACGAAGGTAGAGACTGCGAAACCACGCACCCTGCTGTGCAAACATAAGGAAACCTTTGCTTCCCTCTCCTTCTGGGATATCGAGATGCTTCTCCTCTATCCATCCGAACAAAGCTATCCGTTGTGAAAGGACTCTATCCTTCTCGAGGTCATCGGTTGTGATTGGTCTTGGAGGGACGGCGTGTTGGAGTTGTGGCGTAAAGGTGCTGATGGAAATGTGAACAGCTTGCTTCACAAGAGACGTGCCTAGCACTCACAAGTCGTACAAGCGGTTCATGACCAGTTTCTCCATTCCTTCCATTGCATTATCAAACTCCTCCTCAGTGGCGTTCCTCCATACGTCGCAGTTGCGCATCTGCTCGGCGATGAACTAAGTGTATGACATTAGCACGACATTGGTGAAGAGTGCTCGATAGGCTCACAGAAAGGAAATCGTTTATGATCTTGACTTGATCGTTGACCGTGAACGTTCGCTTGGCGAAGTTGCTTAGGAACCTAGATAATGAGATTGATAAGGTAGAAGTAACAGAACATGGCACGGACGTACGATCTGAGATACTTCGAAACCGGCTCCGCAGACTTCGTCTTCATCTGGTCCAAGAACCTCTGGAAATCGAATTGTGCTTCTCCAGGTTTGGGCACATTAGGTGTTTGTGATCTGGATGCCGGAGTTGCCTGACGTGAAGGGGTGTCCTGCTGGTTTGCAAAGGACGATAACGTCGATGGAGACGGTACGGGCCTTGCCACATCTATAGACTGCGGTCGTGATCGACCAGCCAGAGGTGTCAGAGGCAGAGCAAAGGTTCGAGCAAGGGACGCGAGCGATGGAAAGGGAGACGTTGCAGTTGGAGATTCGATGTTAGGCGCCGGCGTTGGTGTTGACGTCTGCGCACTGTCTTTATCCGGAACGCTGGGTGCACGAGGCGAAGGCGTTCGAGGAGGCGGCGTCGGTGTTCGCGGAGGTGGTGGGTGCGACTCGGAGGCCTCCCATGCATCCTTGGCCGCCTTCTCCTCCTGGTTGGCAAGAGGATCGAATTCACTCAGGACGTCCTTTGACACCGGTGGTGGGGACGCAGGCTTGAGGTCAGAGAATATCGATTGACTCAATGGTGTGGTAACCGGTAGAACTATTGGCTTTTCCTCTTCCTTCTCCTTTGAAGGACTGTCTTCGTTCCATGGATTCGAGGACGATGGAAAGTCTGATGCCACAGCTGCCACAGTGTTCTTGGAATCCG
>JANDKE010001262.1:0-15597 GCA_027627275.1 Coprinellus aureogranulatus
CCACCAGCAGCGCTGCTCTTTGCTGGGGCAAACACGACGTNGAGGCAGCGGAAGAGCAGATCGGCTATGGATAATGGGCGGTCGCGGGTCGACGATGAGGGTATTGGCGCGGCCGTTATTCCCTGTATACCAGGGTATGGCTTGTCGATTTCATGCATCAGACTCAGCGGAAGTATCATCGCAAACAGCTGGGAGATGAAGTCTGTCAGATCGATGTTNAGGGCTTCTCCTGCGGATCAGGGGCAACAGGGATAAGCGCATTCCGCAGGGACGGTTTTGCGGGCATGGGACATGGCAGTGTCAAGTTCCCAAGAATTAGGAGGTCACGCAGAATAAGGCAACAACAACGTTAGAACTAGTCGGATAANCGGTACCAAGAGGGGGACTGACCTTGCCCAGAAAGTAGGTCGAAAGCCGTACTGATGCACAGCAGTCGGTGGCAGACATGCTTGAACTCTCCGANGGACCCGGAGGCCAGGTGAACGTCCGCGTCTTCAGGATCTGTGGTATCTTGCTCGATTAGATCTTTCAANACCTGCATGAGGTCCTTGAAAAAGTCAATATTGACTAAATGGGCGAAACTTGGCAATTTCCGGACAGCGCGGCGGGTAGAAGGATGGTAGGCGTCGGGCTTTTCAGTATCCGGAAGTACAGAGCNAACAGCAGCCTTCAATGATCTCCGTTTGCTATCAATATGCTCAGAACTGTTTCGAGCGCCAAGAGGGGAAAGACGACAACTCACAGTGNTCGCACGTTCTTCTTTGTCAACCTCTGCCTCTGCCTCGCGAAGTTCCTTTTCGATTTCCTTGCGCTCCTTGAGGGTCTTCTTGGCTTTCTTGCTGAGATGTGGTTGATCTTTCTTCTTGACTTTCTGCTTTTGCTTAACCTCTTCCTTGTCTACTGTTGTTTGCGATGCGCGGACGCCCAATTCTGTTCGTAGCCGCAAGTGTAGTAGACAAGATAGTACATTGGGGTGCACCTTGAATCGTCGTTCCTTGATCATCCGGTTCAGTATTCGTACGATTTCCAAAGACGGCTCCCCGGTCAGATCTGCGCGGAAAACGTCATTCAGGGCCTTCAAGCAGCGGTCCGAAGTCTAGCGATTACAGGAGGAGAGTGAGATCACCCGTCAACCCTTGAGCTAGAACACAACGAACCTCGTCCCAAGAACGCTTGCTGATGCGCGCCACAACAGCTGCCATGAGATTTTGGCGGAAGTTGAAGTGGGTGACCTCTGTCAATAGGGTGCACATGCACTGGACTGCTATATCGGCCAGCTCGGAGCGTTCTGCCCTCGGAAATCAACCGTTCAGAATACACATGCTTCACCCATGTGGAGAGGTGGCTGGCTCACCTTTCAGCTCTCGGTCTAATAGGCGTAGATATGCTTGATACGAAATGACCAAGCCCTGTTCCCATTCACGTTGGTGGGCCACAATCTGGCTAACCTTTTCAGCCTTTTCCTTTTCCGTTAGCTCTCGTATCCGGTATCCGGGCAGAATATCCTTGAAGACAGCGAGCTGGGACAGGATTGCAAGCTTGCGAATGACAGGGTCATTGGGTATGGGGTCAGCTTCTGTCGGGACGGAGACTTGGAAAAGAGCGAAGTTGTGCAGCCTCTTAAGCAGGCCTAGCTAACTCAAATGTCAACAGTGTAATTGAGCAGAATATGTAAGGGATAATCACGTTGTTCTCTGGATCAGCGAGGATTTCTTGACAGATGTTGGCAATCTGTTCTTTGGCCAGTTCGATGCGCTGCTTTCTGGACTTCGTCTGCAGTACCGTTGCGATAGCCGGTTTCCCGAACCGCGCCCCAGTCGAGACATCTTCGTGTGTGGGTCGGGGGATAGGCTTGAATTCCTCCTCGGAGGTGCTGTCGTCGGACTCTTCATCCTTTGGCACGACTTTGAGGGCCTTGGTGCCGGTACTCTTGATCTGACCATCAGCTAGCTTGATAGGCAGCCTTGGTACCTTGTTCTTCTCCTCTCCAACTTTCAGCTTTCGCGGGGCTAACTCGTATGGCATCTCTTCGTCGGAGTCGTCTACGAGCTCGGACTGGCCCGAGTATTGGTCCCAAGAGTCACTTGCTTCCTCGCCATGGCCTTCATCTGCGAAGGAAAGGCCTGACATGTCGGAAATGTCGTCGTCAATGCCAGAACTCCATTCGTCCTCATCGGACTCGCCGTCAGAGTCAATTGGGGGCAAACTATCCGGTGTGGCGGCTCTTCGCGCAGGTTTGCCAAGTTCATGTAACCGAATAGTTTCCTTCTTACTCCTGCATGAATTAAAGGACCATAACTCGTATCAATCCATGGGCAACTCACCTCATGATTCCCTTTTTATCCAAATGAGTGAGGAAGCCAACAGAGCTTCCAAACTCTTCCAGCATGCCAACGTCCTCGTCAGACAGCTCCACGTCGTCGCCGTCATCGTTCATGGGCACAGGGATAAACCCTCTATCAGCTAACTTCTCTTTGCGGAGAGCACCATCTGCTCGAGCCAGTTTCCGCTTCTTGGTTGCGGCCAACTGGTAGGTGTTACAGTGAACCGTTTCGGAGATGAATGGAAGATAGAGCTAACCTGGTCTGCGGGCGCAGCCCTCTTCTTCCCTTTGCCTCCTCTTGAAGCCATTTGGTGATATACTGAAGCGAGGTTAGTAGACGCTCAGCGCTCAGGCTCCTCCTTCGCTGGAGCGCCGGTAATTTTTGTATCATCACCTCCGGACCGACCCCGGACCGAATTAAACGCAGCCCCATTGGCCTCTCATCCCGACCACGGTCGCACAACCGTCAACTATACTCTGTGCTTGGACATAGAATCCTAGGCCAGTGGCAAGGCCTGCTACGCTAGAACCGCAGTAGATCATCGACAGACGAGCATTGGTTCTGGTTGTAAGTCTTGGCAGCACTACGAGAGGTACATGTTACGACCAACGCACTAGGGAACGAGCAGCAACAGGCAAGATATCACAACCCTCACGGGTTTCGAAGACATCGCTTCAGGTGAAGAAAAGAAGGGGACCTCAGGAAGAGAGTGGTACATTACTACTTCATAGCTTGGATGCGGCACACAACTTCAATGGAAATAGACTCTTTGAATCGGTGCAAAGCCTCGGAGCTCAAGGTCTGGAAATGGTTGATGATTTATGTAATTACTTCCTTAGTACGTATAATACAGTACCTGCTCATTTGGCTGTCACCTCTCAGATCTCAGGCTCAAACAACTCGAACATTGGTGAATAAAGACTCGACAGACCGTTTGGGAATTACCTACCGATTCGGATCGTCTGATCCAAAATACCTCAAGGCCCCACTATTTACGAGGGAAAGACTCAGTTGACTCCCTTGTGAAGGCTCTAATCTCTGAACCCCCCATCATCCCTAGGCCAGTAGACACATGCACTAACATCATGGGACACAGTGCACACATACCGCAACAGTTGGAATACTCAGCAAACCCGGGAACCCATTGACTCTTGAAGAAGCTGTCTAGCAAGCTTGTCGAGGTTGTCACAAAGCCGGCAGTCTTAGATCGATCAAGCAGAACTCCGGGTACGGTCGGCGGGAAGTCCATGGTCAAAAATTCCCGCGCGAGTGATCTTTCCGCCTTTTGGGGTCGGATTGGGAGGCGTCTTTGAGTCTCCCTCACACCGTAATGGCGACGAACAAGAGCATATATATATCTACATTGTCAAAATAGACACCAGCGCCTCGTCAGGGGGTAGATATGGCTCGCCTTGCAACATCTCAGAAAGAAAAGATCTGGGTTCGGCGAGGTTCGAATCTTCGGATTACAAATAAGGTGAGGACCCCATTGGAAAACCCATTGCTTTTCAGTGTTGCATTCTGCCAGGAGGCTGTCTCTGTATTCTGTAGCGTGTCGTGAGCTGCGAGATGCCAATGGCCTAATTTGCTTCTGTGCAGTATCGGCCATCGAGGCACGATGAGAGTGCAGTGCCTTCGTTAGGTGCTCTGGAAGAGGATACTACTATAATCGTTATCTGAGCCACGAGGGCTTATATGAGAGGGTTTATGGATCTCCCTTGTTTGTATTCGCACTCTCGCAATGTCAGAAGTGCAAGCTGCGAAGGGTTGGGATAGGGGCACCTTCTCAAAGCGGATGCCATAGAGGTCACGCAGGCACTAAGCATCCTCTCCCTGACTTCTCAGTCTTAGGAGCTGTGCAGAGCAGCTCATATATTGTGCTGCACTTACAAGAGTAAACTAGGCATGCAAAGCTGTAAGAATCGAGCATGAAGCTTGGAGGAACCTGCGGGAAATGCCAGTGATCATCCAACGCTCGCGCGGGAATTTTGACCATGGACTTCCCGCCGACCGTACTCCGGGGTCTTGCGATAAATACGCAAAGCACGACCCCAAAGCTACTATCAAGTATGGAGGGGAAAGGTTGACGTCTCCATTAGCTGTGGAAGCAAACGGGTGAGTTCAACGAGATATGATTCAAATTTCAGCGTCAATGTTTGACATTTCTGCGCTTTTGTTTCCGCTTGTCTTCTGGATCGTCATCCTCGCTGACCTCCTCCATACCATTCCACACGTCATCTCCGTTGCCATCGCCCTCTTCAACGTCCACGCTATCAGCAGGTTTGGCCGCTGTGCTGCTGCCGTCCCACGCGATACAAGTCGGCACGCAGTTCACGTATGTCTTACTGGAGACTGTACCCTTCTTGTTCATGCGATCCCCTGCTTTCGACGGTGGTGAAACCGCATCGTGGGTCCGCACATATCGGTCCAGTGACGTTGTGGCCACAGCGGAAGGAGAGACAGCTATCGATGTAACTGCTCCAGATATACCTGCAACACAAATCTGGATAAGCGCTCGTTGAAAAAATGTGCAGCCTCGTACCCGGGAATCCATAGAGGACCTGGCCATTACGCAGATCTAAAGCATACAAGTTCGACCCGTGGTCGCCCACGAAGAGCTCACTGAATAAGTACCAGTCAGTCGTTCGTAGCCCAGAGAAGAAAGGGGCACGAACTGTTCGTTGAAGCCAGATTGCAAAGACCGTATTCCCCCCACCTTGCCCACTTTCCAATCTGCGACGGGTCTTCGAGCGGCACGCGTATCATACCGCCTGACATCGTTAAGCAGTGTCCCAGCGACAATGTTATGTGCAGGACCTGGGCCGGAGATGAAAGATACGGATGTGATACGAACAGGTGGTCGGAGATTCAGGCCATCGTTAGGAAGCTGCAAGGCAATGTCAGGTATATTTTGTACTGGGTGCATTTAGACAAAACACACACATTCTTTGCCCTCCAAACCTCTCCAAAAAACAGCTCCGCCGCTCTCTTCCTCTTTTGTCCGGTTGTCAGAATATCCCCAGCCGGCGGGGACGCCTGGAACGCACGTTCCGTGTCCCATACAGAAATCTCAACCTCTTCCCCGCCGTAAGTGAAGTTTTCTCCATCCCCAGACAACCTCCAATCGCGCAAGCGCGTTGGGAGGGACGCTTTGTCGTTTTGGGTGATAGACGACGACTCGAATGAGAATGCCGTCCTTCTCAACGCGCCGTTCGATGTACAAGAAATCACTGAGCTTGAATTATACGTCAAAGGGGGTCATAAGGGCAACCCAGGAATTTACATACCTTGGTGAGACAGCAAGTCCCACAAACTGGTTGTCCTTCAGACGCCTTTCATTCCATTCGCATACAGTCCGCACGGTATCGTCCTCGGAGAGTTCATGCAACGTGAGTGATCCATGTGAAGAGGCTGCAGCAAGCTTTACTTGCCCATATTCAATTTCAGCACTGCAAGAATGAGAAATTGTGCATACTAGGGTGTTGTCTGAGCCGCAGGTTGCGACCTGCTGAATTGCGACCCTCTCCTCGCCGACTTGGTGCAAGTAGGCACTTTTGACTGTTGCCTTCTCCACTGAATCAGGTCGGTACCGCAGAACTTTGATGTTCCCTAGGTCGTCCCCGAATATGAAGCGACTCATTGTGAAGATTTTTGAGAGGAAAATGACAAAATTTGTCTCGACGCTGAACGAAGGACGAGGCGGATCCTTTATGGGTCACCATCATGATGATGGCACTTCGGATCGCGTGCGTTCTTAGACTGAGTGGCAAGCGCTCACGCCTCAGGACTCCCGACAACCAAGATGGAAGGCCCTCTGAAGGAGCTCAGCAAGCTCGAGTCGCTCACGTCGGGGAAGTCGAAAGGGACATCGACACAAGCATCGTTGGACTCTCTGCTGAAGACGATTCAGGAGACCAGGGATGCTATCGCAGCGAGCGGTACTGTCACCCGGGTCGGATACATTCGATGGCGCAGGCTGTCGACGGGACGAAGAGAGACGTAGAGGAGAGACAGAAGGAGATATATAACAGTATGGGGAAGTTTGGAAAGGCATGGGACAAGGTGGGTACGGGCAGTTTACCTACAACTTCATGCTTACCTCCGTGCAGAAGTTCCCGACATCATTACCTTCGTATTCAGGCCTTTTTACCTCAGTCACTGCTTCTGCAGCTTTGGAGAGGACTGTTGCTTTGCATATGCTCCGCACGGGCCAATTTGAAGTAGCGCAAACCTTCCTCGATGTGTGACTCTTTGATCTACTGGTGTATCATTGAGCTGAACGCTCTTCAGGAGTCTGGTGTGCAAATTCCGTCTAACCTGAGGACGCAGATCGTCGAACTGCACGAGATCCTAAAGGGATTGCGTTCTCAGAATATCGGACTCGCACTGGAGTGAGTAGCGAACGAACCTTCGTCACAAAGCCAGGCATCTGACGTCCTGTCCCAGATGGGCATACCGACACAAATCCTTCCTTCAATCCCGGGGGTCGCCATTAGAGTTCTATCTCCACCGCTCCCAGTACATTCGCCTTCTCCTGTCGAATCACCCTCCAGACACACCCGCTGCCATCGCATACGCCAATCAGTACCTCAGGCCTTTTCACGATGATCACGAAGTCGAGTTCAGGCGTCTGATGGCTTGTATAGCGTATCTTCCTCTCTCCAAGCTTCAATACTCGCCCTACGCAGACTTGGCTCAGCCACAGCTCCATTTCGATCTGGAGGCATTGTTTGCGAAGGAATACTGCGCTACTCTCGGTATGAGCCGACAGGTTCCACTCAGAGTGGTCGGAGATATTGGCGGAGGAGGTGCTCTCGCTAGGATTGAGAAGGGGAAAAAGGTCTTGAAGAATCAGAGTAAGACAGAGTGGGAGAAACTCGATGAGCTCCCTGTGAGCGCACCTCTTCCATACATGTGTCGAGTGGTAGCTGACAGGTACTTCAGATTGAACTGCCACTTCCGCCGGAGAATCGCTACCACTCTATCTTCGCTTGCTTGGTTTCTAAAGAGCAATCGACCGAGCACAACCCTCCCATGATGTTGGAATGCGGCCACGTCATATCGAAAGACAGCCTTTCCAAACTGATACGAAACGCTGGGTGCGAGTCTTACACTCCTCATCCATCGTGGTTTCATTGACACCTTATGTTGCAGGAGAGCCAAGTGCCCGTATTGCCCCAAGGAAACCGTTCACGGGCAAGGTCTGAGGTTGCATTTCTAGGTATTGCCCACAGCAGTTCTTGTATAATTATCCCATTTTTTGCAGACATACCATTGTACCATTGTATCGACCGGTGACCGGTGACCGGTGACCGCCAACCTTTGTATCAATATCCTGTATTTTAAACATCACCGCAACTCGGAGCATTGAAGTTCCTGATGCTCGAGCTTGAAATCAAATAGCGCCCAACAATTACATAAAGAAGTTCACGGAAACGATAAACCTTCACCAAGTTCATCTTCAATCTGCCCAGACACAGGACTCATTCAAACCCTCTGTCCTTGCGAGCGCCCTGGACGCACTTTCATATCATCCGCAGGGTAGCAGAATGGCCACCAGCAACGACCATGCAACTCGATTGTTACTGAGGTAAAGACAGTGATCATGCGACTCAGGACGTCATGGCTCTGACCAGAGTACCCGCACATCAGTAACACCTATCGACACTTCTTCTCCTCTGGGCAGACACTTGCGCAGCTCAAGAATGCGGCCCTTTCGGATCGTCTCTTTCCCAGAGGATCTGAAGTAGACGGTGGGCTGGTCGCAGGCAGGAGCCTAGCATGGAAGGTTCTCGGTTGGGTCCATTAGGCAACGCTCTTCACGTAGTCGAGCTAATATTCCTTTCTCCCCTTTTATCGTCGGTATCAACCACAAAAGCTCTTTCTGACTAAAGGGGAGCCTCTACAAGCAAATCTTTCACCTCGGGCCACCACCCTACTGGATCAACTTGGCGATTCGAGGGCGAAGTATGCGAAGCTTTTGGCGGAAAAGACCAAGGCACCTGACGGTATGGCGGAAGGCGTGTCTGCACCAGAGAAGTTGTCGGGAACGATTCGCAACCTCAATCTCAACAACCCTTTAAGTCTTCATAACGAGGTGCGCATGCAATCACATCGTTGCCCGGTCCTGCTCAAAAGTAAGTGAAGAATCCATGGCACGAGTGGTTTGCTGCGCTCGAGCTGAAGAAAACGATATACCAGGACGTGGAGAGGACGTAGGGCGAGTCTATACACTATATCTGCTGTCGTCTGACGTTCTGCAGATTTCCTGACATCGCTTTCTTCCGAGAAGACAATGTACAAGACGAGTTAACAAACATTCTTCTGATATACTCCCTCAAACACCCTTCCATAGGCTACAGGCAAGGTTTGGCGGCTCTTATTCTCCGGGCGTTTTCGTACTGAACGGCTTGTAGGGATGCACGAGCTCTTGGCGCCGTTATATCATGCCGTCTACTTCGACTCTGTCCCAGAAGACGCGAACGTCGAGCCGGAACTGAGACAATTGTGCTCGAGAAAGTACGTTGGGGCCGATTCATGGGCTCTCTTCGACTCAGTTATGCAGGGGGTGTCTACGTGGTATGAGTGGCAGGAGCCTGATCCAAGAACATCCATCCAGCGAAGTCAAACATCCTTAACTGGACATGTTCATTTTGTATCCCCCGAGGGTCAGAACGGCATACAACCGTATATCGCGCCAATCGTGAAGGTGTGCAACAAGATCCAGAACGAACTGCTGAAAAAATGTGACCCAGCGTTGTGGAAGGCGATGCAAAGCGCAGGGATAGAGCCGCAGATATATGGAATGTGAGCAATTCAAGCGCTTCTCCATGCTCCTTGGCTCAGGCGAATTCCCGTCCGCAGTCGCTGGCTACGGATGCTCTTCACTCGAGAGTTCCAGATGGCAGATGCCATGAAGCTATGGGATGGTTTATTTGCGTGCGATCCGACGCTTGATCTCGCGCTATGGGTCTGTATTGCAATGCTGATACGGGTCAGGAACGATCGTAAGCACCACAGGTCCAGTTGCCTTACTCGAGTCTAACCAAGTCGCCCAAGTTATACCGGCCGACTACAACGGCCAGCTAACGACGCTCCTGAGGTATCCCGCTCCCCCTGAACGGCAATCCGCGACCGCGATTCATCACGCGTGCCTTCTCCTTCAACAAGCCCTATTTCTCCAAATGGCGCCGAACCCTGCTTCGAGTGCGACCGTGGCAATGGAGAATCGAACGGCATTTAACATACCTATTGAAGTACCACAGCCTGCCCCAGGACCTTCATCTCTGCGTCGTCCACCGATGCCTAGAGGGCAGTCAGTTTTCTTGCAGAAAAGTGCGAGTGGGGAAGGGACAAGTACAGGACACACTCGACAGTCGTCATCACCTGCGATCGGACTACCCGAGATGCTTGCGCGGGGCTTGATAGAGAGGGGAGAGAGCCTTGGGATCAATAAAACTTTGTACAGTGCGGTCGCTGAATTGAAGGTATGAGAGATGTCACTTGCCGTTGCTAAGGAAGGGCTGATCCCTTGACAGAGAAACATACCGGACATTGCTGGAACTTTACTGAGATCGCCCACGACTAACGAAACTTCGTTCCAACTTGAGGACGAGCGGCCTGTGCTGGAGAAACCACCATGGGAGCCGAGGACGCGGCTGGAGGTTGAAGGAGAAGTAGCAAGCCTAAAGCAGAGGGACAAGCGTTTAGGGGATGCGCTGGGTTGGATCGTAGATTCCCTACTGCAAGATGAGAGCAGCGTGGACGACGTCGAGCGACTAAAGCGAAAGAGGAGAGAGGCAGTAGAGTCTCTATCGTACATCCGGGATGTGCTGATCAGCGACGCTATGGAGTTGGACGATGAGCGGTTGATAGGGGAGGAAGAGACGCTTCGGAGGAAAAGTGAAGAGAAGAAGCGTGCCGAAGAACGGAAGGCTCCCTCCATAGGACATGTAGCGCATCCGCTACCCGTGTCGACCATTGACTCTCGGACCAGGAAGGCGACGGAGCGAGCTTTTGCGCGGTCTCCGCCGAGAGTCTCTCCGTTTGCCACCCCTACCACGGTGCGTGAGCCAGCGCAGTCAGCACCCTGGAATCATACCCGCTCGAGCTTTTCGACACCGACGACGGCTGTAGTAGCCGCTGCTCTTCCTCGGAAGCCACCGCCAACTTCGACGGGTGGGAGTCGTAAGACGGGAGCCGCAAAGCTGCAGGATCCTCTGGGTGTTCTGTAGTGCTTATAATTAGGAGTAGATACCGGTAAATATGGGCAAACAGAGATGCCGATCCGCGACAGAAACGTTCCGGCCAATGGCATGCCTGTGATTTCCCGGTCGTTGGCGATCGGGAGCAGCAGCCGGACTCTCAGCTCTTTTCCTCTCCACCACCGCCATGCTCGCAGTCCAGTCTGTGCGACGCAGTCTCTTGCGCTCATCGCGAGCGTTCTCGTCCTCGGCGCGACTCAACCGCGTCGTCGCTACCAGTCCCGTCAAGGCCCAGGAGGTTCAGGTCGGTTCTTCCCCGCGTCATTCCGCGTTCCCTCGCTCATCCACCACAAGAAGTCCGCATGGGCAGACTACCCTTTGATTGAGCACGAATACGACGCCGTCGTGGTGTGAGTAACTTCGCTGGGTACACGCGTGCTTTGGCACTTATGTCTTGTCGTAGCGGTGCTGGAGGTGCTGGATTGCGAGCGGCTTTCGGTCTGGCCGAGGCTGGATTCAAGACCGCCTGTATCACCAAGCTTTTCCCCACAAGAAGTCATACTGTCGCCGCACAGGTAAGTTACTATATGACTGGCCGAAACTCTGCAATTCTGACTGCAGGGCGTCTAGGGTGGTATCAATGCAGCTCTTGGGGTACGATCGCAAATTCTCATGACGAACGACTATCTCATCCTTGCGTAGAACATGACTGAGGACGATTGGAGGTGGCATATGTACGACACCGTGAGTTGCGAGCTTGTTTGGCTGCTGGGGTTGATTTCTGACCAACATTCAAGGTCAAGGGTTCCGACTGGCTTGGTGACCAGGATGCTATTCATTATATGTGCAAGGAAGCACCCAATGCTGTCATTGAGGCATGTACCTTATTCACCCACACCTTGCATTCTCTTGCTCAGCCCGCTTTCAGCTCGAACACTATGGTGTCCCCTTTTCCCGGACGAAGGAAGGCAAGATTTACCAGCGTGCCTTCGGTGGACAGTCTCTTAAGTTCGGCAAGGGTGGCCAAGCTTACCGCTGTGCTGCTGCCGCCGACCGAACTGGCCATGCCATTCTTCACACGCTGTACGGCCAGTCTCTGCGACACGATACGCAATACTTCATCGAATACTTCGCCTTGGACTTGATCATGCAGGACGGCGAGTGTGTTGGTGTCATTGCCCTGAACATGGAGGACGGCACCCTCCACCGCTTCCGCGCCCATAAGACCGTTTTGGCTACAGGTGGCTATGGGCGAGCATACTTCTCCTGCACATCCGCACACACTTGCTCTGGTGACGGTAACGCCATGGTCGCCCGTGCCGGCCTTCCCTTGCAGGATTTGGAATTCGTCCAGTTCCATCCTACCGGTATCTATGGTGCTGGCTGCTTGATTACCGAAGGTGAGTCTGTCTTTCTGTTGGCCCAGCCTATGTCTCAAGACTTGTTCAGGTTCTCGAGGAGAAGGGGGATACCTCTTGAATTCAGAAGGTGAACGTTTCATGGAGCGCTATGCACCTACCGCGAAGGACCTTGCCTCCCGTGACGTTGTTTCTCGTTCAATGACCATTGAAATCCGCGAGGGTCGTGGTGTCGGCCCTGAGAAGGACCACATCTACCTCCAGCTCAGCCATCTCCCCGCTGAGATCCTACACGAACGTCTTCCTGGTATCTCTGAGACCGCCGCCATCTTTGCTGGTGTCGACGTCACCAAGGAACCCATTCCCGTTCTGCCCACCGTCCATTACAATATGGGTGGTATCCCGACTCGCTACACTGGTGAGGTTATCACCATCGATGAGAATGGCAACGACAAGGTCGTCCCCGGTCTCTATGCCGCTGGTGAAGCAGCCTCTGTCTCCGTCCACGGTGCTAACCGTCTCGGTGCCAACTCCCTCCTCGACATCGTCGTTTTCGGTCGTGCCGTTGCTCATCATATCCGCGACACCACCACCCCGGGCAAGCCGCATAAGGAGATTCCCTCTGAGGCTGGTTTGGAAGCTATTGAGTTCCTTGACCAGATTCGGTGAGCATTTACTTGGCGGTGACTCGATGAGCTCGTACTAAAGTGCCTCTCAGTCGGTCTGATGGCCCTGAACCCACCGCCAAGCTTCGCCTCGACATGCAAAAGGCTATGCAGGCTGACGCTGCTGTCTTCCGTACCCAAGCCTCTCTCGACGAGGGTGTTGAGAAAATGCGTAACATCTACAAGAACTTTGCCAATGTCGGAATAAAGGATCGCAGCATGATCTGGAACTCTGACTTGGTCGAGACCCTTGAGCTCCGCAATATTCTCCAGTGCGCCATGCAGACAATCGTTTCTGCTGCCGCTCGGAAGGAATCGCGTGGCGCTCATGCTCGTGAGGATTTCCCTGAGGTCAGTGTCTTCGTGGACTTGCATGATCGTTGACTAAATAGCCTCTTTGTGTAGCGTGACGACGAGAATTGGATGAAGCACACTCTATCCTTCCAGAAGAGCTCTGAATCGCCTGACGTCGACCTCAAGTACCGCCGCGTCATCAACACCACACTCGACGAGAACGAATGCAAGCCTGTCCCTCCCTTCAAGCGCGTCTACTAGACACTTTCTTTGCACTGTCACTTTCTTTGCATACACCAATTCATCCTGTATGCATTCGGGGTAGCACATAATCTCTCCGAAACTATGTTGCATATTCATCAAAAAAAGGTATAATATTATATCACATTACAACGGGATATTGAAGTTGGCTTGTTGGAACGCCGCTTCAGGGAAGTAGCGAGCGCGGGCATGGCGCCCACCAAAGTAACGCCCGTCAAGCTCTCGAACAGTTTTCCAAGCGCCAACAGGCCCTCCAAAGGCGACAAAAATTCGAACCGCTTCTTCGGCCTCCAGGGGAGGTGGCGAGACCAAATGCACAACCACCCTTTCCACGACCCCGTTTTTCGCACATTCGTCACCTTAGTTGACAAGTCAGAGAAGTGACCACATTAGAAATACAGCTCTTACCTATATCTTGACGAAGATCCTCATCGTGCACATCCTCAGGATCGCACATATTGGTCAAAATCACAACACGACTTGGCTCTCCGAACCGATCCCTATCCTCCTTGGCCTTTAGGTCCTCATTATTATTGATTATCTTGCCCATTTTGCTCCCCACTCCGATACCTTTCCCTCCGCCAGGCGCTTGCTGGCCCACAGTTGTGGCCGCTGTTTTCTTTCCACCCTTACTAGACGAACCTGACCGTTCGACTTCAAGCGCGTTCACGATACCTGAACCATCCGCCCCGAGTCCTTGTCCTTCTTTGTGCCCCCATTTCGCCATGAAACGAGCAGCAAAGTTGTGGGGATCCCTGTCGATTCATAGGGATGTCAGTTGGAGCCTTCCAAAAGAAAATTTGGTATGGGCACCTTGTGCTGGGTCCATCAGCAAGCTCAGGTGGCGTCTGCGGTGGAGGGGTAGGCTGCGCCGATGAACCCTCCTTCAGAGCCGCTAACCGTGCTGCAATTGCAGCTGCCTGTTTTTTCTTCTCTTCAATGAGCGCAAGGGTCGCAGCTTGCGAACCTGGTTGGGCAGAGGGTGGAGGTGGGACAGATGGTGGGGCGAAAGGGTTGAATGAAAGAGGTGGAGGAGACGGAGGAGACGGCTGTTGTTGGACAGACTCTGGGAACGGGGAATCCATACGTAGAGGGGGCTGAGCGACCCTATTTGACATGGCAAGACGGCGAAGGTAGGCTTCTTCTCCGGTTTCAGCTACTGGTGGCGGCTTGGGGGCGGCACTGTGAGAAGAGGCAGTAGTGGCAGGGGCCAGTGAAAGCCCGGGAATCGCGTCGTTATCTTCTATCGCCGTTTGAAAGGGAGGAGTTGTGTCCCTGTGAAATGATCCGGCGCGAGAGCTGTGATACTTGTCGTCGTCGTCCTTGCGAGACCACCGGTCATAGCTCTCGTCGTCGCCGTAACGGGCTGGACATTGGTGAGCCGATAGTCAAGTTAGTCAACGCTATTTCGCACCTGTCTTCCGAGGCCTGTCTTCATCTTCCGATGCAGTATACTCCGAGTCAGAATAGCTGCCACTTCGCCGGTTCCCGTACATCCTGCGCTCTTCCTCCATCCGATAACGGCGCTCGATCTTCTCTCTGGCTTTCCACTGCTTGTATTCGTTGTAGTCATTTGGACGGAGCGGATCGTACGGTGCCATGGGGTCCCAAACGTTAGCAGGAGCGGTATGCTTATTCTGCTGTCTCTGAGCATCACACTTGCGACGCCACCTGAGCTGAAGTCATACACACACCTTCTTCTTCTTCCCCTTCCCCACTTTGCGTTTCTGCGTCGCCTTGAAGCCGTTGACATCCTCGTCCAAAACCATCGAAGGCGGCTTGACCTTTTTCCCCCATCCCTGCGCACCAGTCGACGGTGCCGACGTAACGTCTGCGCCTTCCCGTCCTGCGATCGTGGAGGCCTCATTTTTGATCTGGTCGTTGAGAACCGGGGCAGCGAAGACGACTGCGGTCGAGGACAGGCCAGTGGTGGACGCTGTTGGGATTGTCGTGGAGGCTAAAACCGACGCCCCGACAGGAATACGTGGAGCCGCTGGTTTCGACTTGTGTGCTTGGGGTCTGCGGACGGGGGCAAAAGCGAGTGCAGCGGACCATCCTGCGATTTGCAAGGGGTGGAGAGGCAAAAAGTGGAAGACAATCGATATTTCAATAAATACTTGTAATTGGAAACATGTTTAGCAGATAGGAGATACCGGCTGTGGGCTTGGGTGCTGCGACGGCGGTGGTCACAGCTGGTGCGGATGGGTGGGCTTCAGAGGTCGCTGGGGTTGAGGAAGGCTGGGGGGCGGGGGTGGGAAGGTCAGGAGCAAGAGTCGGTCTTGTAGAAGGCTGGTACACGGCGCCAGAGGAGAACTGGATGCCCCCCATAGAGGCCGCCTGCTCCTGCTGGACATGGTGGTCGCGGTCGAAGGTTCAAGGTACAAGTTCCAAGTGACTACAGCTACATTCGTGGGAATTACTTGGGTGCCGTGGCACGGCTTCGTCCGGCCCTCCTGGCCTTCCACCCTTCCTCCGTTCCCCGCCAACACGT
>JANDKE010001263.1:0-15588 GCA_027627275.1 Coprinellus aureogranulatus
TACCGCAGTACTCAAAGTTCTGGAACTTTGGCTTCTTGTGACAGTACTGTATGCAGAAGATATGTCATTCGTTCGGTATATCCGTTGTAGGGAGTCCAAGATTCCCTAGCTTACATTGCATAGTGTTGCGGCCTGGGTGCCACAGGTTTTAGAGCAGTATAGATGATTCGAGAATCTGGGCTTGAGGTGGCAATACTGAGAGGCAATGGTTATCACGATGACCGATGCCTATGGCGAAAGAAACGTACATCACAGAGTTGGGCGCCTGTTGAGGACTGAGGCAGGATCGGACCACGGGTAGTCATATTCAAAGGCGAAGTCGATGGAAGCAGGATCAGGAATTGGGGCGTAGAATTTGCGTGTTGGTTTTTTTCGAATTGCCGAGTGGCAGAGTTTTAATATGCTTCCAGCTGGCCCACATGCACCAGCCTCATGCATGATTAGAAGATGGGCAACCTGCCCCTGAAGCGAGGCGCACTGATTTAACAGGGCACGTGTTGGACACTCGGCTGGTTTGGGTCTAGGGCGATAGGAATACAGGTGTTTCGTGGTGATCATGAAATCAAAACGCGGAGCGCAACGAGGCAAGCTTGCCTCGAGGGGTCCCATCGATTGCGGCAATTAACATTCTCGGAGCTTGGCCCTAAGTCTCTCCAGTGCTTTTCCCAGTTCATTTCGACCTCGTCCATCCGAACCGACGCCCCAGAACGCGTCCTTATCAGAATCCTGCGTGAAACGGCACTCAGCCTGAAGAAGCACAAGCTAAACATGGACTATACTCACCTCGACCAACTCCGCATCTCTGGTACTTAGGAGCTCCGCTTTCAGGTCAAGATGCTGGGTGAATTTATACCAAAGAACTTCCTCCATCTAAGAACGGCTCGCGATCAGCAAAGGGCAGACCAATCTCGGCAGAACCACAGCGAACTCACCATTGCGATATTGACATGCACCCAGTCGGGGCGGACTTCTGGTTGAAAACGCCTTGCTTCAGAAAAAGCCACGCTCGGTCGCTCGGAGCACGTTCGAATGTGCTCCGCGAGGTTTGGACGATGTCCATGAAACTAACGCGATCGTAATCGGGAGGGTGATGAAGAGTACAAGCGAAGACCATTTACCTTGAAAGACTGGAAAAGATTGCTCNNTGGNAGGGATACCTTCTTCCCTTTAGTACATGACGTGGGCTTGAGCAGAAAAGTTCGTGAAACCATAGTAAGGGTCTGTCTTCTGGTAGAAGAGAATGCGAGGCCTTGTTTGCATAGGGCTGCGACGCGGAGAGTCTGGCATGCCGCCGACGCTTTTCCTTGTGTGTAACCCTGGGCTCTTCAAGTTGTTGCTAGGTTTGCAGAAGAAAANTNGGGGAGAGGCGCGGCGATAGGCTTGTTGCCCGAACATCGTAAGGTNCATTGAAAGAGTCGTCTTCTGTGATGGTGATCTCAGTTTCGACCATTGACCTTGCCCGGCGGCTACGATCGCCATCGTTTTCCTCCAAATGCTGCCCACTTTGCGCGCCCTCTGCGAGAGTGAAGATAGTTTCCAAGCTGCCTTTGTCCCACTCGGCCGGAGCGACGTCAGACGTGACATATACCGTTCGTTTCCGCTCCTCGATACGGTACTGGACAGGGCGACCGGTGGTGGGGGATATGCCAGGGAAAGCAGGAAGAGCCTTGGTCGTCGTGGAAGGCGATGTGATGATCGTGATGGTCTTGCTAGTAGAAGCCATTGCAAGGAACAGAAGTAAGATGAATAGCAAGAGTCGGTTATCGTGGTGTAGCTCGGAGTAGAACTATCGCGAGTTATAACACCTATGTGGGGTCAATAGGTCGGAGGAAAGGCCGGCGTCATGTCGGAGCTAGTCTGCCTCATGCATTCCTCGATGCATCTCTGTAGTCGCAAGATAAAGACAGGCCAGGGCATGCGCACAGTCCAAGGCGTGTATTGAGTTGGTTCGAGCCGGCTTGCCATCAGTTTGCACCACAGCCCAGCGGCAAACAAGCCATCCAACGCGCCCACACGCGACTTCAGCCTGCTCCGTCACGTCCACCACATCTCCCTGCAGTTCAACGTTCCCGAACTCAATGCAAATATCTTCGGTATGACAAATGGAGCTCGCACAAGGAAAATCACAATGGCGGGCTGTCATATGCGCTGTCTGCTGGGCAATGGGCATCATTCTGTCGTCGCCTCGTGGCCCCGCTGAAACACGTCGGCACCAACCTCAAGATCCTTGAGGGTAACCCGTTATAAAATCGTACGCCATGAGTCGGAGGCGTGCCAACCAACGAGACAATGATGATGTTCACCGACGAGTTCAGCTTCGACCATCCCCAGAACAGAGGCTGTGGGTTTACTAACAGGCTAATCCCCCTCCCAAGGTCGGATCCGGGCTACGTAGAAGGTGCGCAATTCAAATATGCTCGTCTTCGTACTCTCAACCTGTTTGTTCTCAGTGGAAAGATGTTTCAGGAGTGGATGGAAGCACCCCAAGAAGAAGCGACCCCGCATCTACACCGTATTTCGTATTGCCCTTCCCGAGAGAATGTTGGTACCATTCTACGACTACAGGTGACCAGCCCTCCTCCTCAATGTGATCTGTAAGCTAACTATTGTAATTCCGTAGCGCAATGGTCGCATCTGAGTTGGAGTCCGACTTCGCAGACCAGGATACCAACCCCGCCAACGAGCAGATGCTCTTCCATGGCACAACGAGGTGCTGCCTCCTTGGCGAGGATACGCGCAGCACTCGGATTTGCAATCTTCCAGAATGCAACCTTTGCTCCATTATACGGAATTCCTTTGATGTCAGGAAGTGCGGTGCTAAGCATAGATTCAAACGGTCAGTAAACCTGACCTTCCAAACCAGCGACGACGCTTGACATAATCTCTAGGTTTGGCCGAGGGATTTACACAACAGCCTGCTCTTCCAGTACGTTCGATCATGTTTCCCCCTGGCAGGTTGGGGCTGACTTATTAGTCGTACATAGAGGCGGATGATTATACTGCAAATCCGGACCATTCTTCGAACCTTCGAACCCTTCTTCTGAGTCGGGTGATCGTCGGGAAGTCCCATCGACGCCTGAGGAACGCGACTAACCTTACGGAACCCCCTCGCGGATACCACTCCGTACGCCATTCCATTACCCNCTTGTCCAGCTCNACTCACATNAGACATAGGTTGTTGGAGAGCCTGGCATNAACCTGAACTATGAAGAAACCGTCGTGTACGATAACGACGCCATCAGGCCTGCATACCTCATTGTGTATGGGGACCCCCCTCCGATGCCTAATACCAAGATCCTTCGGACAGTGATNACTACCCTCTTCAAAACTCCTTTGGCGAGCTAATTCNTTTCTCTATGTATTCATATCTATTCGATCCCAGAACCTCTATTCATATATACCCCACCCACNAAGTCACATTCCGCTTTCCTTCCCCCTTCGACCATCATTTCATATACATGATAATGTACGCTGGTATGATTGCTTCGGCGCTCGCCACGAATAACGATTCCTCTTCCCCNACCTGTACATGATNAATTCTGCTTCTTTTGCTTCGCGAAACCACCCACCTCATCCATACTGCATTGTTCGGGTTCTACTGAAGCATCGCAGGCGATCATCACCCGATACGGAGAAGATGTGCATGAAGTTGCAAATTGGTCCGCCAAAGCTGGATTNCGGTACGAGTATATCCCATCTCCNAATCTGCCACAAGATGAACTGATGTTCAATAGAGCGTCTAGTGCATGGAAACCACCTACCGCCCCTGGTTGTGTGGTGCGCCAAACGCGAGGGATTTGAAGCCTGACTTAGCTATCATACATATCCCGCATGATCTAAAGGCGCAGAGCACAGCTTCCTTGGTACCCAAGTCGCAAATGCACTGGGATGCGTGGAAGCTACGCACTTCCAAGAAGGACGGATTTCGGGACCTACCAAACAGTCAGGGATGAGAGTACCTTCAGGCGGTCATNCCTTACCGATANTGATCGTGTCGATTGCGAATATCTCGAGGTAAGAGCACTTCGTATACCTTCTCAAAGGATGGNGACGAGGACCCAGTCTCCCATTCGCTCAAGAACTGTGTTCTCACTGATTCATGTCAGGCCGCTGCCCATGCGTCGAGTTGTTGGTGGAAACTCACAACTCTTGAAGGTGGCNCCGTCTGGGTTGAGCTCCCGAAGACGACTTCCACCCCGAGTAGCGCGCTCACAGGGAATGCATGAGCTCCCGACGCTCCGAGGTTGGATCTTGCAGGTATCGCAGGCCTCCACTCTCCCCTGCTTAACCCCTTCCCTGGTAGGACCATTGTCAGCCTTCCTCCTGTAAACATTGACGTGGGGTCGATACTGTACCTTGCGTGCACGTCTGAGCAGAAGTTCGCAAACGCCGCCTTTCCGGTCGCACGACAGCCTCGAAGAGCGCAAGCGGTAGGGTTCGCCCCACCTTGGACATTCCTTGCGCAACTTCTGCTACAGTACGGATGTTTGAAGCCATTATCAACGAATTTGGGTTTCTTCCCGCATATCTAATTAACAGCCGAACGGTAAGCGACAGTCACTTCATCATTTCCTCACTTCACTCTACTCACTTCACACAGGTCTAGCTGCGGCTGCGAGGGTTGGCCACGGAAGTTGTTACCCCAATTTACAACGTTCTTGACGATGGACGGCATGGTACGATACTGAGTGGATGGGTGTTCGAGCTGAAGGGGGATGGATCAGTCGCCTCCTGCCCGCCTGATATGTGTGCTGATATTGCGATCTGAGAACCATGCCATCATGGAACAAGCGAAACACGCCTCTGCCTCGTTTTTGCGGGTGAAGTGTCGCAGCACCGCCCCTGTGACTAGGCTAACCCTCGACATGCGGCAGCAACTGGTATCCAGGACCCAATCGATGGTCCCGTCCGCTGGAGTTCCGGTTTAAATAGGATCGAACAGTTGATGCTCGCTTTCCTCCCAAAGATTCATCTCATCTTGCCGCTCCGTCAACGCAATGTCCACCATGGCGTCGCACATTCCTATGGCGCTGTCGTTCCTCAGCAGCGTTGCGAGCGGCTTACAAGCCAGTGGTCTGGGTAAGGCAGCAAATCCTGGCACAACGTCGGCGCCTCCGCCGCCTCCCACAACTCTACGAATGTACCAGTGGGCCCTTCGTCTGCCAGCACCCATGTGGCCTCCAGGCCACGGGGACNCACGTCAGGTTCCTCCGCCTCTACCGCGGCAGCAACGATCGTGTTATGCATTGTGAGTTGGGCTCGTTTTACGATGCCCTGCTCCTGCNTTGAAGCCGAACGCAGCAATGCAACGCGAAGCCNAGATATACGGATGGTACGAAGACCCATGACTTCTGTGGTAAGACCTGCGCAACCGCGAACAAGGCGAATTCGGGGTCAAATGCGAAGACTGGCTCCGGCAAAGCTACCAGCANCAACTGTAATGTACGTGATTCAATCCCACTAGTTGTCCGAGTCCNTTGAAGACAAGTACGGCGTACTACGCAGTTCTGTCACAATCGCCCCAAGTATAACGATGGCACAAAGACNCACGATTTCTGCAGCAAGGCATGTGCGAAGAGTGCTAACCCTAAGCGAAAGCAATCAACTGGTACTGGNNCTGGTAANCAGAGTGAGTGCCTGCCTTTNCTTCANGTTCNNCGCCTCTGATAACGGACGAGCTAGATCAGTGTCAAGCTCCAGGATGCACCAACCCCCCGCATCCTTCCAGNGAATACTGCTCGCTGGCACACAAGACGTTCGTCACTCCNCCTTCCTTTTGANTCAGTATTCNTNATTGCCCANCCNCTGTCAGTATGTGCGAAAACCTCTGCCTCATGTGCCTCCAAGCACCGAAGATGGCCAACTCTCATTTTTGCTCTCAAACTTGCATCGATGATTCAGAGCAAAAGGGGCCAATGATTCTTGAAGTCCCAGTGGGACATTCTACTTTCAAGAGTGGTGCGCAGTTCATTAATATCACTGTGCAGAAGCTGACCTGCTGACCTCCCTCGTTCACCTCACGTTCATTCAGTTGCTGAACAGTTCAAAACATCGTGGCGACATGCTGGCTCCACGTGNCCAAGCGTCCGTCGCGTCTACAAGATTATCATGCCACCTGGAAAGCTGGCGGCGTATGAGGCATATAGGTATGACCCTCGAATGTTTNCTCCAACACTAACTAATATAATTCATAGAACCTCGGTCGAAGCGAAGGGACAATTCGTCTCTAAGGGGCGATCTGCAGGGAACGAGAACCGGCGATGGCATGGAACACGCAGAGTTTGCAACCTTGGCGATAAGGGCCACACGCAGTTCTGCTCAGCAGCCTCGTGCTCATTGTGCTCGATCATACGAAATTCTTTCGATCTCTCACTCTTCGGGAAGAAGACTGGATGGGGAAGGTTCGTCCTCCATACCTTGGAGCCTCATCACACGCCCATGCTGAATCCCTTGCCCTTTGCCCTGTGCAGGTTCGGGAAGGGGATTTACACTTCGTCAACATCGTCAAAGTCGAACGATTATTCGCATAACGACTGCAAGTCACATCTCAAAGCCATCCTCCTGAATAAGGTCGTCGTTGGGAAAGGGTGTAAGATGCTGCAGGACAGTACCTCCTTAACGGCTCCTCCCGCTGGCTTTGACTCCGTAAGTGAGACGATCCTGGAGGGTAACCCGGTTCTCACGTTCTTCAACAGGTTCTCGCAGAGAAAGGGGGCCGTTTAAATTACGACGAATTGGTCGTATATGACAACGATGCTATCCGACCATCGTTCCTGGTCATGTACGATGAGCCTTGATGCAGTGAACCCCTTTCTCCCTCTCTCCTATAATGCCTGAAATTAGATCTAATTACGATATGACGATATGAATCCTCGACGCATAACCATAGCTGTATGGTGTACTAATATGATCCTATTTATGCCGTTCTCAGAATCAGGGCTGTACTCGTCCCTGGCTTGGACCCCAGCCGATGATACTACTACGCTGCGGGTGTTAATGGGTCCTCGGGCTCGCGATCTGGAATACAGCCCCGTCAGCGTCGAACGTTGAACGAGCTTTGAAGTAAGGGTAGATAGTATTAGGCCAGTCAGTGCTCGTAGGATTTTACATTTTTCACTTGTCCAGCAGAGGACGAAGTGTCGGGTACATATAATAAGAATAGTCGTCCACGGTTTCCTCCCCATTTGCAACCGCGTCAGGCGGCAAACATCTGCGACGCTCTTGTGAAAACAGAAAACGGACGCGAGTTCACTGCGTATGCCTCGCGCGCAGAAAGCAGCGCCAGCCAGATCGCGGTGGCCATCCCACCGGTGAGGATCAAGCTAGGGCCATGCGCGGGTGAGCCAGGAAGAACTTGAAACATGCAGAAAAAGCGCACCTTTGGATCACGGCGACGCCTGCGGGTGCATTGACACCATAAATCGATAAGATTAGATGAAAAAATCGCAGAAGACGGGTGCATTGCAAGCCTCTTAAGCGAGACGCGTGTTATTGAAACAGATCGCGTACTCACCAAACAGCGCGCGTATCTGCGCGCAATACACAACGTCGACGCAAGACCGTTTAGCGAACACGTTTGGTGTTGCGCTATTCAGAAGCCCGGATCCAACGATCCATAGAAGCCACGAGGTGAAGATCCAGACACTNTGGGTNCCGACGGACGAGNNAGGGTGTTTCGACCACGTCGGGTGAATGAATAGGATGCTGAGGGCGGCTGCTGTGACCGCNGACCANCATGATGTGAAACTGGCNCGATNCGGAAATTTTTGTCAGGGCNTCCGTCGGGNGAGAGCGAGGAGGNTTCATAACACACAGNAGCAAGCTGGTCGCCGTCCGAGTAGCGACGACCGGGAAATTGTGGTGGAANCTCCACTGGAGCATTAACCAGGNCGAAAGCGCGANCTACTTGCAAGGTGCCTCNTTAGAACAGGGTCTTAGGCNGGACTGATNAAGGCTGAACAATTGACTCACCTCACTGAGGCTCACAAGAACCAATAGTACATAGAAGACTGCCACATTCTGCGCTAAGTATGAGATTGCATNTTCGAGAGGCGATCACGTACATGGTGCATACTTCTGAAGGTGAACTCCCGAGCCCTTGTTTAATGGTTTNGGNTTCGTCTCGGAGTACCTCAGCACCCACGACAGTACNGCCAGATATGANAGGCCAATCATCAATGTAATACACGCGGCTAAGCTTGTCACTGTTGTTGAGAGATACNTNTTTGTATCTGGAAGGAAGATATGGCTGGNAGAGGCTTCCNCGCGGACGANCAGAGGNGCGNAATCGTTCATGGGTNGCATGGTCGNCTGTGTTATCGCNCTCAGNCGCGNGTTCAAGGTNGCATTGAGGACTGGGTACTCACATNTNCGTTGNCAGCACTGGAGAGTTTGGGAGGCAAAGGTGGTGTTTCAGGAAGCGGGCCACGCCCTTCATATACCAAGGAGAACGCAGCNCCAACGTGGTAGGCGGTCGCCAATCAACCCTCAGATCGATGCNAACGCAGACCACGGGAGCAAACCAGCCCAGACGNTTCTATAACACTGTACCTTGCTGCAACAGACAACACGTGGAGATTCAAGAATTAAAGTTTTTCGTTGCCAAACGAGGTGCATTCATTGACAAAATAGAACGCATAAAACATGGGGCATGACCATACGACTGGTTCGTTACAGAAGTTTTGGCAGAAAGACACTTTAAGGAGCGAAGAGGTTGTCGAGGAACTCCTTGCCAGCAGACTTGGGCTGCTTCGCCTTCTTGGCCGCCTTGGCCTTGATCCTCTCCTGCTTGACTGCGAGTGGGAGTGAGTGTNGAGCGGAGGAATAGTAGATGGTAAGGCAACTTACGCAGCTCCTGGCGACGGAGAGTCTTGGCGTAGGGGTTGAGACGGAAGAGAACAGCCTTGTTGACAAGGGGGTTCTTCTTCTGGGTCCAGGGGCGCTTCTGAACCTTCTGGCCAGCAGGGCGGACAACCGACTGGATCTCATCGCTGTTAATCAAGCGAGTGACGTCGGGGTTGCTGATCTTGGCAGTGGGGAGGATGTAGTCTTTCTTGTGGACGGAGACCTTATCGAAGGTGCCGAAGACATCGTCGAGGAGGGCGAAAGCACCCTGGGTCCAGATGACGAAACGGCCAAGGTGTCCACCAGGGGCGAGCTGGAGAAGGTTAAGGCGGCGGACGTTGACGAGCTCAACACCGGGGAGGTTGCGGAAAGCCTTGACGATACCGTTGTCCTCGTTGTAGACAACAAGAGGACCACGGCGCTGGCGGTGGCGACGGTTCCTGAGCTTGCCCTTGCCAGCACGGAGCTTGCGAGAGTTGGAGACCTTGACAACATCGGCGTGGGCCTTCAGGGACTTGAGGAGGGCGACAGCTTCCTTGGTCTTCTTGAAGGACTCGACCTCGGAGGAGACGACGAGAGGAACCTCCTCGATCTGCTCGATGCGGTGGCCACGGGCGAGGACAAGGGAAGGAAGAGCAGAGGCGGCGAGAGCGGAGACAACAGCGAAACGGCGCTGGTTCTGGTTAACCTTGACGTGCCACTTGCGCCAGGTCTTGGTGGGGGCAAACATGCGACCACCCCTGCACATGTTACCGAACGCGGCCTACAAAACGAGAATTTTAAGTTGATTTTTAGATCGGACAGGCAAAGACACGCACCTGGCCGGAACGGTGGGTTCCTCCACCACCAACACGGGGAATACGAGCGACGGCACGACCAGTACCCCAGGACTCGGCAGAGGTTTGGTGGCCGGCCTTCTCGCTCACGGCGTAAGCCTGACGCTTGTTTTTGGCGATGCTCTCTGATCAACAAGTCATTCAAATGCCCTCTCCTGCTAGTTTCTCGAGTTCTACGCACTGTGCACCTGCTGGACGACATCAAGCCTGATGGGGGCGGTGAGGACGGCAGGGAGGGGAAGGGAGGAGGAGGCCTCTACGGCTCAAATGAGCGGGGTCACCGACGACAGCAACGACGAGCATACCTCCGGCGACGGAGCGCACGTTGACGGTGGGTCTTGAGGCCATTGGCGGCAGTCTTGAGGTCGTACAGCCNAAATCGTGGCGGCGAANTCGCCCTGCCTGNCACAAACAAGGTTTCGGCTTTCGCCGAGTCTGTACAGTTTGTTGATGGCATCAACGGCACGANCTGCCGGGTCGTNTCTCTGCTGCTCCTTCAGGCTTCAGACACTACCTCGTTGCCTATTGACGCGACATACATGGGGAGTGCTCTGTGCGACAACCGGCACTGTCTACTCGANGCTTGGGGACATTCCCGACTATTTCCCGTTCCTGGATGCTTTGAACTGGTCTCTCAACANCATTCGTCACACTTCCTATGGGAAAGGTCTACCTTTGACGATCTCAAGATAACCTCCGACCGAGCCAGTTGGGNTCANCCTTGTTCTATGACACAGTAGTCTCGACGGCTCTGTCGGTTCTTCTTGTGCCTCTTACTTCACCTACCCTTCTATCTGTGCAGTCCGGCCCATCCTTATTCCAAGTCTTACAGGGCCCGCTCCATGTCGTATCCAGATCTCTTCAAGTTCACAGGACGCAGCTTCCCCTTTCTGTNCAATGACAGATACACGCACGCTCGACACATCATGCCACAACCTGTCATGCTGGTGTCCTGAGGGCGAACCCCTGGACGCAACTCAGCTCAGTCGCCATTTACCCACTCCAATCTCCGCCATGTCAACCGCTCTCAAAGNCTGGCGTATCGGCCGTGTTNGCTATTCCACTTTGGGTCCTCAGCATGCGACTCTGGAATGAGCCCCACCGAAAGTGTCAACATCCTCCACNTTTGTCTTCTTCTTCCGTGACTGTTTTTGACGGGANAGATACTGTAACCTTACTTGGGTGCCCGTCTTAGTTCTTGCCTAATCNGCACATGCTTCCCTGGCCCCCAAACACCCCGACAGAAGTGCCTTGGCTCTGCCATCGGTTCCCCTGACGGCATGAACAATGCTCGGGACCGCAGTTGNCCCATCCTGCTTGGCGACTTTGAGCAGGCTCAGTCTCGGAGNGATTGGGTCTTGCTTAGAGGNGTAGCACTCGAAACCCATCGTCTGCNCATCGTTTTCTGGGGAGTCTAGANCTTGGAAGGCCCTGTGCCTGCGATGCATNATCNGCCTTCCCCATCACGACACAGACCAGGGCCATGGCCAGGAACTCCATCAAGTCTGGTGTCAGTACCACAGTTCCAGAAACCCTGGGAAACCGCCGTGCCAGCAGTTTGGTACCCTGGTCAATGTTAGGGTCTTTCTTCTTTACGATTTCCTTCACAAAATGCAATCACCGGGATTTCTTCTCTGTTGGGTACACGCCCATGCATGCCCCTTAATTCGGTGTAAGATGGCCCGTGACTATTGACCCCTCTATCTGAGGAGGGCTGTCTGCTCATCCATGCCNAACTCTTTTAGTGGTCATCATTGTCGGTCGCTGCGGATTTCAACGCCGAGTAGTGTCCACATTGGCCAGAGGGACTGGCCCGGGAGAATCTCGTTCTGGCGGCGCGCGTTTGATTGCTTGGACGCATTGCAATATGTATAGCGCAGGGTCTAACCGCTCAGCGCTCAGCCTGTGTCCACGACCCTGTTTAATGCCTTGAGAAGCAAAAATCGGCTGGACGTTGCACAAACCGACGACGGCTTCCTGNACACAACATCAGTACGGGCTAGTGCGCAAGACCNATTCAAGGAATTCTCTTACANCTGTCGTAGGTGGTAGAGTCTTTACTATATACAACTTCCGGGACTTCAAAATGAGGAAGGCGCATACCGTGATGNGCCATAGATGCGAGCAAGAGGTCGATCCATGGTTTCGNCAGGTTGAAGGATTAGGACAACCTGGAGANGATGCATGCGCGTCCGAGTCGGATGTAAGAGGGGAATGCCAATGCCTCCGCCTCATGGCGAGACTCGNAGGGGGTTATAATGCACGAAGCGATATGGATGCACAAATACTCCTATACGTTTCGTCGAGACAACTTGGACGTGAGTTATCAGACTGCCAGTGGAAAGTGCGATGGGAAGGATGTTAAGCTTATGTTCTCTAATCAAGGGCCCCAAGTCCCAGTCTACCCTAGTATACTGCTTTTCGTTGCTCAGGGGGAGACATATCTTGACTTTATAATCTTCCCTTAGATGCAACAGCTGGGGACAAGTAAAANCAGACTGTGAGCTGGAAACTGAACGGAGGTGAACATGCCCCTATTGAGACCCTTTTGATNAACTGATGGATCGCGTAACGCCGAAGACCCGTAAACGCCAGCATCAATCAAACGGCGACTCACTTGGTTGCCGGCATTGCGACATTCCTTATTTTTCGGCAATTCTGACTAGGTGCCGCGCTCTGAAGGACGTGGACGACACCCTCCAGTATTAGTACGTTGCAATGCTTTACGCGATATCTNCAANCTGACGACGCGANGNCTCTTCCTNCNCAGTACAAGCAGCATCNTANCATCCCCTTGAAGCGTGAGNACTAGACGCNGACAGAGCCGAAGCCCCCACCAATTCGAGTCGAGTCAGAAGTCACATCTTCTGGTTCCTTACCGCTACCTACTGGATTGGANCGTAATGGCATCCACTGTATGTCCACACTCTATCTCTNCCTATATTGGTGNACGGCTCGGAANAATTGACNTGAGCACACAGNACGTTTCTGCAGCTGCTGTTCAAATCGACAAGGTCCTGTCAAAGCAAACATACGATATGGACGCATCTGACAGGGTGCGATAGACCGTGGANCGATTGCCGGANTCATTCTATACCCGATTTCTATCGGATANTGCACTGAAGCGAAAGCCTAGTCCTAGTACGTCCACATGCCTTATTTGTGCACGCANACGGACTGACTCGTTCGGTCGTGGAATCCAGTTCGAGGTTTGTTNCCGTTGGAGAAGACTCCAGGCCTAATCTCGTTGCTGGCTGGAAAGCCGAACCCTACCACATTCCCTTTCACCGAGTTGAGCTTCAAAACCCGTTCCCCGTTGAACCCCGAAGAAGAGCTTGAGTTGACGGTGGATGGAGACGAGTTGAAACAAGGCTTGCAATACTCAGATACCGCAGGGACGAAGCCGCTTCTTGACTGGCTGTTTGGCTTGCAAGAGCGCTTTCACGGCAGGAAACGGGATGGCAGTTGGAGGATTTCGGTGGGATCGGGATCCCAGGATCTGATTTACAAGGTGGGTATTGTCTTCACACCCATTGAGTTGGCAAGACGCTAAATCGCTTTTGGTGGTGGAACATAACTCGGTGCTGATTTCTTGATGTACAGGCTGTCCAAGCTTTGGTGAACCCCGGGGACCCTGTTCTCGTCGAGTCCCCTGTCTATGCGTAAGGAAATATGACATTTTTGGGAATGGATAGTTGTCGACTGAAAGCATCCGCTATACAGGGGTACGATCCCAATGTTCGAGAACCTGGGATGCGAACAAGTCGGCAAGTATTGCTTTTTCTCTCGCTCTAACCCACTCCTGATATACATGCTATCACAGAGGTCGAGACAGATTCTCATGGAATATGCTCTCGCTCCCTGAGGTCTATCCTCGAAAGTTGGCCTGCCGGAAAGCCGAAGCCTAAGGTCCTTTACACCGTTCCAGTAAGCGTCCATGGTATTCACCTAGAGCAGCACATCAATCACCCTTGAACCATACAGTACGGATGCAATCCGACTGGGATGACCGCGACCTTGGAACGCAGAAAGGAAGTAATCCAGCTCTCCCGAGAGCACAACTTTTTGATCCTTGAAGGTACGCTTGAATTCGTATCCTACTCCTTTACTCTGGTGCATGTCATCGGCGCCTCTCACATCTCCACTTCTGCCGAAACGATTCCGGCTCTGTGAGAGTTGACCTGGCTGCACTAGGATTAGGTGGAACTCTTCACCTTATCATCACCCGAGTACACGATTTTGATCGACACTCTGGTTCTCTTCTGGACTTCGAAGTTCCCACTGGCCCGCTTCTATTCCTCCTGTCCCTCCCGCGATTACTGCTCGTGCTTGCTCTCTTTGGCTGGATAACGTACTGATGCTTCCTTCCGCACAGATGACCCATACTTCTACTTGTACTATGGCGAGGCGCCACGGTACCCCTCGTACTTCTCGCTGGAGCAGACGGATTTGAAGGAAACGGGGCGCGTTCTCCGCTTCGACAGCTTTTCGAAGGTCCTTTCTGCCGGGATTAGGATTGGGTTTGCCAGTGGCCCTGTGCCGCTGCTNAATGCCATAGACATGCACGTAAGTGCGTCCCCTCTTCTGCAATTTGTTGGCATATCCAAGGGCGTTTTGGGGTGCCGTCGATCCATCCAGATTGAGGATTTTATTCTCAGGCGGGCGCCTCTTTCGTTATCGAGACNTGAACTCAATTTGCTGGGAGTTTTCCCGGTAACAAGCCGAAGCCATTTCCCCCCGTCTTGCCGCCTGCAGCCGTTAACAGCATTTGCTCACNATTTTTGCATACTTTCACAGACAGCTACTTCGAATCTGCAGTCNTCTTCTCTTACTCAGGCGATCGCGTCCACTTTGCTGAAGGCCTGGGGTTATGATGGCTTCCAGGCGCANATTGAGCATGTCGCGGATTTCTATCGCGGGAAGAGAGATATCTTCGAGTCAGCTATGAAGAGGCATTTGCAAGGCCTGGCCGAATGGAGCACCCCCGAAGCAGGGATGTTCTTCTGGTAAGTATAACTCATTCGTCCCACTCCTTGACGGTTTACATCGTATAACATCGTTTGGTCGATGGTGCAANACGCCTCTACTGGNNGTTGATTTATNGCTGCATCNTCGTTTTCTCTCCATCNCTCGTCGACNGAGCGCCTGCTTACACATTGTCTTTCTAGGTTCAAGCTCATACTTTCTGACGACNCGTCGGAAGAGGGTGACTCTAAGGCTGTCATCGAAACGACTGCCTTCAACCACGGCGTTCTCGCACTTCCTGGGACTGCATTCCTCCCGAATGGGAGGAAGACGGCTTACGTCCGGGCGTCGTTTAGCTTGACACCGGAAGAGGATGTGGATACTGCGATGAGTCGCCTCAAAGAAGCGATCCTGGACGCGAAGAAGGAGTTGGCGGCGAAGCGGCAAGCATAACTATGACGAGGCAAGTTGCATGCCAAGGTCTCTCAAGCAAAGGTGTATATTCGGTCGATCTAGCGAAATTTGACCAACATAGAGTCACAACATACTCGATATAAACCGTGTGTTAGATGTAGCCATTTCGGTTTGTGGGGTGCACCCTTGAACCTTGTTTCTTGATTCCGTGGGGAGATTGTGTGTCAGCTGAAGCCTGTCGTATGACACGATTAACGGACGCCAGGGTCCATGAAACGAGGGTGCTTTGATATTTTCCGCCGAGATCGCGAAACTGAGACGAGTATCTGGTGCGGGGTGTGTGTACGGTCCGACATCGCGCACGAGCACACGGGTTACAAGCTCATTTCCAGTGCTCTCGCACTCGAGTCAGTGACCGAAACCCCATGCGGGGGTAGCTGTCTAATAAGCGACCCTCTAGCCGATATGTTTTTAAATGAATTCGGGAATCAAGATGCTCGAAATAGACAAGTTGGTCCGGCGGGACGTC
>JANDKE010001264.1:0-15579 GCA_027627275.1 Coprinellus aureogranulatus
ATACGTCACAGTGCTACCCCGGAGGCGTCCTCCCCGAGCTCTTTGCACCGCGTCTGCCACTGCTGGACGGGCCCACGCCCAAGCCGTTGTACTGGGCGAACTTCCAGGCGCTGTACGAACTGCAGCACAGGATGATTGAGCATTCGCTCAACGCAACTCTTCTCGATGGAGATACCATGCTCAGATTCATCGCAGACGAACTACGAGACAAGGCGTCTAACCTGTACCGATCGGGTATGGAGGTCGAACGGAAAGACCGTATCAAGGGGCAGGTATTCTGGAAAGCGCTGCGTGCTGGGGCCGCGTTAAGTGAAAAGGGGGTTAGGGTTCACGTCCAAGTCAGGCAGACGGTCGAGAGATTGCTGAGAGAGAGCCAGCGAGCGTCCAAAGGGATCGAAGACTCCGTAATTCACCAGCCGGAGAGCCCCCTCGCACGCGCCTTCGCTCCTCTACTCCCCTTATCCCACCGTCCTTCCATTTGGCCGTGGATATGGGCGACAGATCTCGAACTCAGATGGCAGTTCTATCATTCGCTCACCGTCTTCTCTGGGCAGCTTTATAAGACGCTCCTGGCTTTGGTTGAGCTACAACCCAAAATTGAAGAGTACGGCAAGGAAGTTGGTGTGTTGGAGTCGATGCTCACAGAGGAAAGAGGGGAAGAGCATGTACCTCGGGCGACGGCTCCAGTCCCTTCCACTACGTCTCAGAAGGCTGGCTTGTTAGCTGGTTTCTTCAGGGAGTCTCGCCCACCAACACACACCCCTCTTCCTCAACCGAAACCGACTGCGAGCCCGGCTCCTCTTGCACCTAACCTCGACCCCGACCTCGACTTCGAGACCCTGAAAACACAACCCTAAGCCGCCTAGTCAAAAACGTTCAGGCAGCGCAAGAACGAGTAACCCGCGCTCTGGCTGACCTTAGGGTCTTGGCAGACGAGGTGGATAAGCTACTTCGTGAAGTCTCTCTGGAGCCTGCTATGAAAGGTCCCCGTGTAACGGTCTATACGCAGCTGAAGGAGGTGTGGAATGCGGAGGGGAGGTTGGGTGCGGAGGTGAGGCGGTTGCGGTTGTTAGACGAGAAGCGGAAAAGTGGGAGGGACAAGGGGAGGTAGATTCTGTTTCCCTTAGGCGCTTTGAATTAATATAAAGGATGGTGTGTGTACAACCCCTCTTTCGCGAAGAAGAGCCGCCGGACTGCAGCAAATACTCTATTGCGCGGTATCTAGAAAGAAACACAGCTCTGGAAGGCGATCTATACCAATTCTTTCATAACATAAACCTTTTTCAGGGGACCCTCCTCTGCAACTTTGCGGCGTACACTCTCCATCTCCTCGCTCAGTACTCAGTCCTCGAAGTGCGAGCAAAGCAGCGTCTCAGACGCCAATTCCCTACCCTTCACCAGATTCTTTTACGCTGCTTCCCGCAGAATCTCGTACTTTCCGCCTGCATTTCGTTTGGGAGGAGCAATACTCGGCGTCAGAGGGATCTCGGTCTCTCGGCGAGATGTCTTGAACAAGCCAGCTAACAAGTTTGCTTCAGTTGATACCGCCCAAGTCATCCACCGCTCTACCAATGAGTGTACTAGCCGACACCATCTTAGCGTTTTCCATGATGCTAACGCTTAATATGGGGCCATTGGGTTTCGGCTAGCCACGCAGGGGCATGTTGTTACGATGTTCTGGCTGGACTCCGCCGAGCATCGTCTTGAATATTGGGTCGCATTGCAGTCGGTTATGAGGGGTACCAGCCTGCAGCAGCATCAGTTACTCTCGTGCCCTGCCTTCCTCTGACCCTCCTCGAACGCCGTCAACCTTTCCGCCCCCTGCCTCAGCCGCTGTCCCGCGTTGTACACTTCTCGAAGGTGTATGAAGTGTGGTATGTGGGGAGCTGGCTCTGCGACGCTATGCCGTAGACGTTCCACCTCTTCGCTCAACGCCCGGAGGGCTATTAGCGAACTGGTAATCCTCTCGAATGCCACCTGCCCACTCTCCAGCAGTCGGTTCATCGTCGCGTTCTTCGAGGCCTCGTACTCCTCGTCCTCGTCCTCATTCGATTTCGTGGGATTGACTGTTTCCTTCTCCACGAGCAGTGACTTGACCTTGTCAAGATCCATCCCGTATTCCTCGATCCTCGGCTGAAGCACACTCAAAAGCAGAAGCATCTCGTAAAGTTTCCACGAAAAGTGCACCAGCGAGCGGTAGAACTGCCACCTGATTTCGGTGTCCGTCGACCACATCCACGGCCATATGGAGTCGATGTATCGGGATAGAGGGAAGAGGGGGGAGATGACCTGTGCCAGGACGCTCTCCGGCTGGTTCAGCATGCATTTGTCGATCCATTCGGCCGCTTCTTCGTTTTCGGCGAGGAAAGCTTCGACCGTCATCGTCACTTTGGTGTGCACCCAGCCAAGCTGGTCGCCTAATCTTGCTCCGAATTCGAGCGTTTCCCGCGAACATTCCTCTTTCGTGGGATCCCTCCGTTGGACTTCCATGCGTAGCCGATTCATAGTGGATGCATTTCTCCGCACTTCGTCACCGACGAATTTGAGCATGAAAGTCCCTTCAAAGACTGAAGCACTGAGCGAATGTTCAATCATCCTCCGCTGGAGCGTGTATAGCTCTTGGAAGTTCGCCCAGTATATTGGTGTAGGCGGTGGACCATCCAGTAGGGCTGTACCGGGCTTGACAAAGCCACCGGAGAGTGCTGGTGGTGTGTGCGCTGCCAGTGGGCGGCAATGCGAGGTGTGCAGGTACGGCTCCATGCCTGGCAATCCGCAGAAGGAGGGAAGCGACAAGGAGTGTTTATGGTGCAGAACCAGAATAAAGACGACAATGGCAGTGGAGAAGGAGGCGGCAAGCAGAAGGAGGAGAGCTGTCGTGCGCCAGATAACGAATCTGAGAGGCCATGCGTGGTACCACTTGAATGGTTTCCAGGCTTGCAAACGGCTCGATGGGGGGAACGATGCTTGAGTTGGTGATGGCGTTTGCTCACCGTCAAGTAGAAGTGCTTCGACAGAGACCTCTTCGCTAGATTCAATAGACGACGAATCAGGCAGATTGGAGGTGGATTTGGCGCGTTCGGGGACAGTCATTGCAGGGAATGGTCGAAGCTAACACGACGAGTCCAGGCCGGATGGTCTTTGGTAGAGCCCTGGTATCGAGCTAATTGGGAAGGAAGATGAAGACAATGCAGAGGAAAGTCAACTCCTTAAGAACTGCACCGTTGTACCTGAAAGAGTACAATAAAGCGACGGCAGACACACATTGCAACGCGGCCGAACGACCATTGATGATTCAAATGCTTTATTGTTCGAGGAGGGACGCATTCTTTGTAGGTAGATCTCGTTGACCCCTTGATATCTTTGACTACAAGTTTCCTACATCATATATCACGCAAGCTGAAAGGGTTAGGAAGCGCTTAACAAACGGTGAACTGAAAGCAATGACGGGCGCCTATTCGAGTTTGGCGGTCGGGACGGGAGGCAAGTGTCTGGACAAATTGAACCGTCCAAGCAAAGGACCTCACCCGCCTTCATTTAGCGGTATCTAGAAAGAGTCCCAGTCATGAAGGGACCCTTACACTAACTGCCTCTTCCCTCCGCCCTTTTCTGCCCCTCCTCAAACGCTTCGAACCCTTCCAACTTTTGTCGCAGCCTCTCCTCCATAAAATAAACCTCTTTGAGATGATCCCAGAGGAGCATTGGGGGCGCCGGCTCTGCAACGTTATGGCGTAGGCTCTCCAGCTCCTCGCTCAATCCCCGAAGTGCGGTCAGAGCAGCGCCCACTCTCTCCAACGCTGCCTGCCTACCCTGCACCAGGCGATTCAACGCTGCTTCCTTCAAAATCTCGTACTCTTCATCTGCTTTCCGTTCGGGGGCGACACTCGGCTCGGGAGGGATATCCTTTTCTGGGTGAGACGTCTTGAACAAGGCCACCAGCAGGCCTGCCTTAGTTGTCCCGGCAGCGGCTGGAGGCGTGGCAGGGGTGGACACCTGCTCTTCCTTCTTCGCAAGCATCGATTTCAGGAAGCCGAGATCCATTCCATATTCCGCGACACCCCGTTGAAGATCGTTCAGTTTCAGGAGCATCCCATAGAGCGCGTTCGAGAAGAAGGTGAGAGAGTCGTAGAACTGCCACCGCACTTCAATATCTGTTTCCCATGGCCATGGCCATATAAAGATATGGCGGGATCGAGGGACAAGCGGAGCAAAAAGCTGGGCCAAGATGCTCTTTGGTTGGTTCATAACGGTATTTTCAATTTCTTCTGACACCCCCTGGTTATGGCGGAGCTGTCCTACAGTCATTCGCCTGACGCCTTCATAAAGCGTGACCACTTCTCTGCCCAACTGTGCGCCAGCAAATAGGATGTCCCGCAAGGCGCTCTCCTTCTCGGGATCCCTCCGTTCAACCTCGATGCGCAGCTGGTACAGAGGGGACGTCTTGTTAGTGCTCTCGTCTGCGATGAATTTGAGCATAATGGCCCCTTCGTTTACGGAGGCATTGAGCAGGTGTTCGATCATCCTGAGCTGCAGGTCGTATAGCTTCTGAAAGTTAGCCCTGTGTATTGGTTTGGGTGGAAGACCGTCCAATAGAGCTACACCAGGCGGCACGCGGTCAAAGGGATTCGGCGGAGAGTGCGGGGGGCGGCAATGTGAGGTAAGCCTGTAAGGTTCCATCCCTGGCAATCCACAATAGGAGGGGAGTGACTTGATGTACTGAATCTCGAGATCGTGGCTCCAGGCGAGAACGGCGGAGAAGAGAGCAAGGGCGAGAAGGAAGAGGGCACATGTAACGCCGAGTAGGAGCTTGAAGGGCCAAGGGTGATACCACTTGAACCGCTCTCTGGCATGCACGACAGGGGCGTGCACTGTGGGCGTCGACGGCGTTGGTGCGTGAGTTGAGGCGACCTTTTCTTCCGCATTGAATAGGAGCGCTTCGACGGAAATTTCTTCGCTATCCAGGGTTGAGAATGAACCCGTCTGGGTCAATGCATCGAGGTCAGGAGTAGCATTGGCATAACCGGGGTCGGGCATCGGAGTCAGGTTCGAGGTTTGTGTGCGTGAACGACCCTCCGGCAGGGCTCGCGTATCGAGTGAGTCGGGAAGGAAGGTGGTGTGGAGGGAAGGAGATTTTCATGGCGGCCGATTCTTCTCAGCTTCCCTTATACTCACCTTCCCAAGAATACAATAAACGGTGACGAAGCGTATTGATCATGAGGGTACAAACAACACCCCCTCGGATTGCTTGTAGATATCATGATCGCGATATACCATGTGGCCGTTGCACAAGACTACAGCCTCCGTCAATCGCGCTTGTTCGAATGATTGTTGAATACTCAATTGCGTTTGGAAGCTTGTGAGTAAGATTCTCATTGGAATAGTCTACGGCAGAGTAAACACCACAGACGCCTAACTTACACTTGAGCGGATAGCCCGAGGGCGTACATAACTAATGAGGCTCCATATCTGAACCAATATGTCAACGCTTGTCCTTGTGCCGTCACGATGCCCCATCGACAGTTCGAGGCGGGGCTCCCTCACCCTTGTGGATACTGCCCAACCTGTGCCAGCTACTGCGGAGCCCTTCCAAATGAATTTCAATCCGCAGGGCAGTGAAGTCCTTCACTTGCTGAGGCGAGACCCTGGATTCCATCCTTTTCACGTCATTCTTTGCGCTCCAAACAGAGGCGCGCGCAGCGAGTACCCTCGTTTGAGTTTCGCTCTCGTATATGCGCAGATTCTTCAGAGCTTGCAAATTCTCGTGATAGAGTCTCATATCCTCCCTGTTGCTTGCAAGTTTCTCCCAAAGACCAGGAAGGTATTTGAACAGCGTCGAGTTCGCCGCGGCGTCAGTCTCGGGGGTTTGCGTTTTGAACTTGCCGCCTCGTTTCGCCCAAATCTTGTCTAATTGTCTTTCGAGCCCCTCCCTCCTAGTTTCGAAATTTTGGGGATCACCTCGTTTATCTCGTCGTGCAGCCTTTTGAATTCCCTGTTGGATATGTCGATGACTGCGCGTAGTGCTTCCTCCACCGTTCCCACTGGCTGGGACTGAAGCTCATTCGCATGGTCGTGTCTCAGCCACGGGAATATTCTCGCCCAGAAGTCCATACCCCTACTCCGGTTTAGTTGCTCCTGTTCAATCTGGGCTCGCTTGCCCCGTGCTTCATCGATAGCCGCTTCAGCGCATATTTGTCGGCCCCCAATATGTCGTCCAACGCCGAGTTGATGCTAGAATGAAAGCTTGAAAGTGCCTCGCTCGCGGTGCCCGCGTCGCTGGCGAATGACCTCAGGATGTCCGCTAAGTCTTCCTTGTGCTTCACGCCACTATCGTCGACCTCGCAAGCCAACGCAAGCGTGGCAACCTTCGCTTTCTGCATGTTCACCGAAAGAGAGTACATCCGATGGAGACGAGTCCTTACAGGAATGATCGTTGTACGTAGTTCGGCTAAAGGTTCCTGTCTGAACTTCGAAGGCTTCCTTGACCTCATCCACGAGAGGGTGCGCAAGCTGGGTCCCGGGGGTAACCGTTCCATTGGCGGATGACTGGTCCTCGCACCCCAGAATCCAACCGGATCCGGGGAAAGTACAAAAGAACTCATTCATTTGGCGATTGAAGTCGTTCATTCCTGCGGTCGCTTCGCGGGCCTGCCCTTGCAAATTCGGCATAACGGCGCGGTTGTAGATGGCGAAGGTGAGGAGCATAGTCAAGGGGATTATAAGGACGAACAAGGCCAAACGAAGGAGCCGGAAGAAAAAGCGGAATGACCAGCGCGATCCAGAGGCAAAGCTGGCTCTGCCCGGGATGAAGTCTCTCCAGGTCCCATCGACAGGGTCGCGGTCATCGCCCAGTCCAGCGGCTTCCTTAGGATAGGCGAGATTTCCGAGTGTTTGAGTTATGGTAGCCACATCGTTCAAGCCAGCTCGAACGGTATCTTCGTTTACGTTGATAGAGGTTTGAAAGTTGAACACTGAAAAACAATGGATCGCACAGTGAGTGGGGCGGGAAGGGCCTTTGCACATTTGTGATACTCACTGTTTACGCCGCGCGTGCCAGCGGCGCGTTGGAGTCTAGTACCCGCCTCAACAAGGCCGTTCATGGTATCATGGAACAGAGGTTGCGCACGACCCCTGCGCGACGTAGATACTAGGTGAAATGCCATGTCAGGTTCGGGTAGCGAATGATAAGGAAGGAGGCTCCTACCCGATCCTGTCGCCCTGGTGGCCACGGCAAGACAAGGCTCGTCTTCAGGAGAGGCAACGGGCGCTACATAGGGCATGGGTCAGCGGAATGTGGGGTTTTAGCCTTTCATAGAACTCACAAGGAGGTACGTTTCGACTAGCCGTGGACCTCGAAGGACCGGCTGTGGCGGTCGATCTGGGGTGCCGCTGAATAAGTGCAGGACCTTTTCCCTTGTCCTGGAGGGGGGCGGGAGCGCTGCCAGGCGCGTCTTTCCGGGAGAAAATGGGCATGAGGGTTCAGTTCGTTCTAAGTGGGTGCGGGTCTGATAATTGGGAATAGTTGGTGGACGCACCGAGGGTTTTATATTCCTTACTGCAGTATTCTACAGTGATATTGTCAAGGACATGGCACGCCCCCATACAGCACGCGTGCTTCCACTCTGGACCTACCTATGGGCGCGCCCTTATTGTGCACTGCTCACAACCTTCTTGTAATCTTAGTGTGGCAACAGGCCGACGTTGTGGAAGTTACTGCGCCATGGTACGCGTTGCTAGGCCTCCATTCGTCAAATCAGGGTTCCTTGAGAGAAGCTAGAAGGCCCATTGTACGGACCTCGAGAGTGCTCCATGCCTATGCGGCAGCTGATCTGCTATTCTTGTTTTCCTCTCTGGTGGTCGGGTGCTGACCAGAAAACCGCGTGGAAAGCGATGGCGGAAAACAATAGAGCAACGAAAAGCTGCTCGACAATCTCTTCTCTGAGGCGTCCCAATCATCGTTAGCCTGTGGTGGAGATCATAAGGAAGGCAAAATGTGGTCGCCCACACAAGCGCCCGCGCGTCGTTGGTTGACGGGACAACTTCGGCTGCAGTGTTCACGTAGGCTGCGTTTTCACCTCAAGCTGCTTAATCACAGTAGCCGCCTCTGTAATACATACCCCCGGCCAACTTCCCGCCGATACGGTCTCCGTGCCGGACTCCGAGAATCGACAATTTTTGCGTTTCGGAATGAAAGAAATACACCTCTTGAAACGACAACAACGAAGATAGGACATACCGCACTCATGCATAAGAAGGCGACGTTTCCAGCGCTTTCCTCAGAGCCTCCTCCTCAAGGGTTCTAGCCCTCTTCCGACCTTCCGACAGCCTCTCCAGGCCATTCCTAATGCTCTTCATGTGAATCTCCGGGGCAATCTGGGAACCAGCCAGGTTGGGTGCAGCGACACGCTCACGCATATCCCCCATGTCCTGGCTGACCCTCTCCAACGTATGCAAGGTCGCTACAACCCGTGCCTGCGCCGCCTTCCTATAATTGCCTAGATCGCCCAGCATCTTGAGGTTGCGTTCAAAATTCTTGAGGTCCTTCCTGTTCCCGCCTAGCTTGGTCCATAGATATGAGAGTAGTTCTTCACGGTCTGCCGAGACGGAGGCGTCTTCTCTGGCAACGATCGACCGCAGGGTGTTCAGCTTTTCCTCCAAGGCATCGAGGTTCTGGGTATTAGTTTCCACTTCGAGGATGATACGCTCGAGGTGTTCGCTGAGGACATTCATCGCATCGATGAAAGTTTCCTTAACCACTTGGTCCGCCGTCTTCCCCGAGCTCCATGGTATAAGAGCCATGGCGAGCTTGCTAGGTTCGTTCGCCCTAGCTCCCTCGATCGCGTGCAGCGCATAGTCGTTCATCGCCATGATGCTGTCCATGGCACCGTTCATTTTCGCATCTAACCGTGCAAGCGACCTCCCAGCCCCGCGGGCGCTGCTTACGAATTCGCTGAGAGTTTCAGCGAGACTTTCTCTGCTCTTGAGGTTGCTGAGTCGAACAAGGGCAATCAAGTCGGCCGTAGCCATTTCGGTCTTCTTGAGATCGAGGGAAAGGGAGGAAGGGGTGGTAGCACCGAGGACAGCCTCGTCGAGCATCTGCTCGAACGTCTTGGATTGCACCTCGACGAGTTTAGGGTAGTCCGCCCAGTGGACGGCATTGGCCGGTCGGTTTTTTGGAATATCGTTGTATGCGTTCACCCAGCGACACATTGGCGTATATGACAATCCGGGAATGTAGCAGAAGGGCGTGAAGGCGGAAGAGAGAGTTGATGATACTTTCGTTAGGATGAAGGCGAGGACACACAAGACCACGATGGGGATGAGTATATAGCGGAGGATACTCAGTGCAGGGCGCAGGATGGAAAAGCCGTAGTCCCAAGTGTGGTGTACGCCCGTTACTACGTCGTCCAGAACATCGTCCGAGCGGATTAGCTGAGTTCGAGGACGAGCCGGGCGGGACACATTTGGTGCAGGGCTCTCCTCCTTGATTTCTCGGACGTCTCTTCTGCTAGGAGGCTCTACAGCTTGACTGAATGCCTGAACACGAGGACTGCGCGTGGTTCCCCGAGATGACGCTGGCCCAGCACCTCGGCGCCTCTTGCGTGGGCTAGCCTGCGGATGTGGACTCGATCGTGCGCTTGCGCTGGTTCCAGAGTTAGCTTGAGCTGCGGAGGGCCCGCCTTCTGCGGAATCCGCGTGGTCCTCGTCAACCCAGTCCCCGTTTTCTGAATCTGAGCCTATGGTTTGGAAGGGAGGCAAGTTCGCTCGATTGTGCGCCTTGTTGGCGCTTCTGCGAAGGTCAACCATTCAGACCGTTGTGTGGACTGAAACGCGCTCCGGGAAGGCGATCGACGTGGTGAAAAAGATATAGCCGCAGCAAGAAGAGATGGGAGTCGGGGAAAGAGCCGTGCTGATTCGAGCACGATGTCCGGGTTTGAAGAGGAGTGGGCAGGCTGCATGACGCCTGGCACGTGTTGGGTTCGTGCACTAAAGGGGAAAGTCCGAGACAGGGGCCCACCGAACTCTGCAAGCATAACTTGTAGTCGCAGGTTCAGAAGGCAACGTAGAAGAGTATGTTCGCAACGCATTACCCTCCTCGCTCAAGCAACAAGACAGCCTGTTTAAGGCTCACAATCAGGTGGTGCTAGCGTTAGACAGGAAAGTACTTCCGAATGCCGCTAACGTTGTCGGTCCCATTGACAGGTCTCAAGGTAGGCTCAACATAAGGCAACCCTCCACACGCCATCACGCGTGGGAGGTCTTGCGTCGAGACTAGGTCTCAAGGCACTATCAATGCACACATCAAAGTGGTGGTTGGGAGAATGTAATAGAAAGGCGGTTAGAGTAGCACACAAAATCCTGAGCTGATACTCTACAGCCAGAGAGAAAAACAAACCAAGTAGTGCGTTCCGCGACCCGTTATGACCATCCACTGAAATGGGTTCCCTGCGATAATCAGCTCTCAGTCCCCCATATGGTCTCCATGTCCGAGAGAACACTTGCTCGAACTGCGCGAAAAGTCGTCATTTGCGCGGAAAGCCGCGGGTATGTCTGTACCGGTACTGACGTGAATGTGGTCGCCCGTCGATGGAGCCTAGAGAAGTGGGAACCGTGGTTAGCGGTGCGTAGCCCGTCTAGGACATTTTCACGAACCTATTATACTGCAAATCTACCCATCCCTTCCACCAGGACACTCAAGACGAAGTTGTTCGGACTCCCGGACCCCAGACCTCGGACCGCCGGACTTTCCAGGTCACTGACTTTTTGCCATGTCCTGGACCAGCATTGCATGATTTCGTGCATCTTGGGAAAACTTGACGAGCTTCTCCACGTATCTCCAGAATAACTTGGCCGGGTGCCCGTCAGGGTACACATCACCGATGGTATCCAATTGAGGGAACAATCGGTCAATGTATTTGGCAAGTGCGAGCTGGTTTTCAGGGGTTTCCAACGGGAGGTGACCAGGATGGTGAATGAGTACAAGTCGGCGGAGCGTGTGCTTGCTTTGATAATGGCATGGAGGAGAGGGGACGTTTGAGCAATCAATGAGGGTGTCCAATCTGAAGAGATTCACATTGGAGAGTCCTTCCAGGATAGAAAGAGGAGGAACGATCAGTTGATCAGCTTCGAGGCTAGTTACCGATATGGGGCGCAGGAGAAACTCCCGAAGTTGAGGATGACTTCGCACCATGTCGTGCAAGTCCACGAGGATGTGAACAGCAAAGAACGGTATGCTCTTGATATGGAGGTACCTCAAATCATGAAGCGACGCCAGGCCGGAGATGAGAGACTCAGCCGCGCTGAACCGCGGATCCGCTCTGTAGCGAGCCGCTGAGCTGTGAGGAAGAAAGGCTGAAATTTGAGAAAATGCCGTTACCCGGCTGAGGAGTGGATTTCGCTTGACGTGGATGGCGAGAGCGAGGGGAAGAAGAGCCCTGTCTATATGTGGAGCGTCTCTGATATCTTCGAGTTCCACACTCTTGAGGGTGCTGGGAGACAACACAAGGGCAACCTGCAAATGAAATACTCCCGTACTTCTCACTACAAGTTCTTGGAGTTGGACGAGCGGTGATTTTCTGGATGACACGGCCTCGAAGTCGACCATTCCCGGCATGTTGCCTTCATTTGACTGCCGAAGGAGCAATTGTCTGATGACCAACTTCTTCAGGAGCGATAGCTGGTTGAGCCGTCGTAGATCGACACTGTCGAAGTCGTCGCCAACGGTGATATCCAACTGCGTGAGGGACTGTACTTTGGATATATTGTGGAACAGAGAGCGGGTGGTCGGATTCGATAATTGAAGGGTGGTGAGCTGGGGTAACGGCTGATTCATTATTTGACCCAGCATGGAGGCACAGGCATCGTTGCCGTCGGAAGTGAGCGGGTTTATGTCAAAGTAGATAGCATTCAGGGGTGAAGCACATGAAAGTGCTATGAAAAGAGAGTTGTCATCTGCAGAATTTATGAAGAGCTTGCGGAGCGCAGGGAATAAGGGATCGGGCCGTTGTCTTGAGCTTAAAACTTGAAACAGCCAAAATTTGTCAACGGCAGCAGTGTCCGTCTCATGTAGGCGGAGCGTTTTTGTCTTTGAGGAATACAAAGTAAGGCGATCCCATTCGGCGGTAGAAGGAAGAGACGGATAAAGCTGCAAGCCTGATGAGAAAGGCATGCACCAGACCGCGGTTCAGGAATCTCACCTGAGAACGGTTGTCCCCGCCATCCATCCTGTTGTAAAGGAGATCTAGGAACGGCTTGACAGATCCCATGTGTTCCCAGAGCACGTTCGAACTCCCATTAAAAAATGCACGGTTCACTCGCGCCAGAGGAGCGAAGGGTGCTGTCCAGGCTTTTGGTAGAGCTGGAGGTTTGTCTTTAGGTATCTTGACGCCCGTTTCTTGGAGGGAAAGTTCCTTGAGGAATTTAAAAACCATTGACATGAGCTCCAGACTGTTGAGAACCTTCAGTCCAGGGGTACCATCACGGCCACCAGACACACTTGGTCCTGCTATCGATTTAGACATGTGAGCATTATGTACGCATTCAAGTTGTAAACAAGGACCTATTCCTGCAGCCTCAGAGGCCATGCTTGGGTAAGCGTTCTATGCAAAACGCGAGTGAAATGAGTTGGAAATGAGAGGAAATTCGGAACACAAAGTTGGGACAAGTGTTAGAGACCAAGGCTGCTGCCAAACAAGAAGCACCTACAAAGCTTGAGTGCTTCGACTGGACCCATTAGCGCCCTCGACGTTCCTTCTGACCAAAACATGCCATATAGTGCTGGTTGCTTCTGTCCTGGAACGCGCTGCCAGCGACGGCGAGGTTTAGACGGTCAGACCTGGCTGCGGCTTGGGTGCGGGCGTCTAGAGGCTAAACCTAAATGGAATTGTTTGTCATCGCCACATACGGCGACATTGGAGTACCAGTGTTCCGTGGCTATTACCTCCAGCGCCTCCGACCTTTCTCTCTTACGACCATGTTCTCATGCTAACGCTTCATTGACCGGTTCAACTGATCGACTACCTTGCCGTCTGGCGAAAGCACTTAACTTGCTTCATCAGAACCGACGATTTGCATTGCAACATGCTCATCCAATCTAGACGCCGGCTACTTCTCCTATCTTGCGGTTTCACATTCCTTGTTGTCCTACCTTGGCTATACCTGTCCGAGAACACATACCCCTGGAGCATACAGGACTCGTACGACTTCACCCAACCCTCGTCTCAAGATGATACCACGCGTCTTCCCGAGACCAAGTTCACGCCTTCACCGAGCATCCCAAAATTGCAACTGGACGAAAACGAGAACCGCTGGAATATGCACCAGCTGGGCGAACTATACGCTTGCATTTCTGGCAATACCACATGCCATCCCAACAAACGGAAGATCATACTTATGGCCTCGGGCGATACAAAGTTTGGGCTGTGGCTTGGTTGGCGGAGGGGAGAGTCCATTTGGTGAGTTGCGGTCTTCATCGCCGATCAGTCTGGACTAACAGTACCTCGATGTTGTAGGGGTGAGGCAATGGTGAGTGCTGTACCAGGTTATGGATATAGTACTCAGAATGATACTGGCGCTGCAGTTCAAAGAGTTCTACGAACTAGGCTACACCGTCCTGGTGACGGAGGGATGGGGTACGTACAATCTTCCCCCGTGGCAATGATCATCGCTGATAGGGCCGCAGCGGAGGCTCCGTTTATTTATAGCCTTTACGGGCCCCTTATTCAAGTAAGTTTAGCTCTGCGGAAGTGTCTATTTCTGTTCTGAAGATAAGCCCGCTGCAGCTTGTCATTGGGGAGCGTCCAGGCAAATGCATTTACAACCCCAAGTGCATCAAGAGCACAGAAAACCCTGACGGCATACCTATCTGGAAGATTTTCGACATGAACTATTTTCCCAAGCTTGACTGGTTCGGTACACCGACCGATGGCACGCCGTTGGGTGGTCCCTGGATAATAACGGCAGTGGACAATGGTCCAGACTATCCCTATCAGTACATTGGGTGAGTTTTTGCGCCTTAAATCCTGTTCACCATCCCACGTCGCGCCACAAATCTAACCTCTTGTGTAGATACTCAATAGAAGAGTCCTGCAAAGCGCTTTCTGTGCGCCCTGCATCGCAGCGGGAGCATCGCGTGTATATCCTCATGAAGCAGCTTGCGTATGCGCACTTCGCCTCAGCTTGGGACCCAGATTACTACGCGCGTGCTGCTGCCGAGCTTGGGGTTTTGTTTGTTGCGGGTTATGGAGATAACCCCAAGTTCAAACCTGGTGGCCAGGAACGACCAAAAGGAGGGTGGAAGGACATTGAGGAGCCGGGAAAGGTCCAGAATCTGGGTCAGCTGGATCGTGAGCGATTCCTCGACGAACTCGGGAAGAGCAAGCTGCTACTGGGCGTCGGGAATCCCGACTGGAGTCCGTCCCCGTACGATGCCCTGTGCCTTGGTGTGCCATTCCTGAATCCAGTATGTCGACGGCAATTGCATACAGCAGGTGTACCATTTTCTGACGTTAACCAGGTTCGATACTTTGACCATGCCGACCCTTGGAATCAATCGAAATGGGAGACACAGCATCCTGAGATCACTCGATTGGGCCCTGGTCCTCCGTAAGTTCAGCCCTCCTCGTCTTGACCCTGCTAGATGCTGAATCGCGCCTTCTAAAGGTATGTCTATACCGTCCATGCGAGGAACTACACAGGTTTCGTAGAAGCTATCAAACAGGCTTTGGCAACACCTATCGAGAGGTGAAGATGCTTTGACTGACTGTTGAGATGGGTTGCTCACCCTGCGAACCCCCAGATACATCGCACCTCATATGACGCTGGACGCCTTCAAACGAAGGTTAGTACAGTGGGCGGAGACGGATTGGAAGTCAAAAGCGGAGGAGCTGGATCCGGATTGGAGAAACCATGCAGTAGAACTACATAGACAAAAGGGGGCGACCCTCAACATTGTAAGTGAAGTCGCCGTGTGTCGGGTCCTGCTACTGACCCAGACTCTACTACAGGATTTCCAGTTCTAAGCTCAAACGCGCCATAGGTAGCAAGCGCCTCCTGGTCGACATATCCCCTCGACTGGTGGCGCACTGTTACGGCCAGGAATTCGAAGGGCCTCTCCATAATCATTTATCTAATGCTATACCCTTTACTACCTTGCTTAATATATTAATATATGGAATAGATACTTCACGATGGTACGAGCCGTCGCGATGAAAGCTAAACCGACTGTCAATGACAACCTTGAGATGCTCTGCCCTATCATGCCAGTGATCTGACATAGCTTGCCCCCAAATAACAATCCAGCGCACATGCTCTCATTTTGACATTTGTGTAATCGTAACATCGTTCCATTCATCGAGTGAGCCTACGCTATCTACTCCAGAGTTCGTTAAAATGAGGGAATAAGTCAAAAATGCTGGGAAGGTTACACGAATCAAGTACAACATTGGATAATGAAGAGGTAAGGACAGTGGGCAGATGAGAGAGAGAGATCCAGAAGCACAATACATGGCATGGTACAGAAAAAGTACAGATGGAAGTGAAACCGAAGTGGGGGTGCATTCGAAAAAGGGCACTCAAAAAGGAAAC
>JANDKE010001266.1:3878-15550 GCA_027627275.1 Coprinellus aureogranulatus
CTNACNNAACGTACNNNCANNCNNAGNGGAGGCATGATCGCGCCAATCCTCGGTGGTGTCCTGTTGATGATCGACCGTTCNGTCCCTGTNTACACCAGCGTCGTGATTTTTGCCATCGCTGGGTTGTGTGTGCTGATGNTGAAGGAAAATCCTAGAGAGGAGGGGGAGGAGAGGGTTATGGCTCATTGAATGTNTNGGAGNGACCGAGTTGCTTGNTGCGANGTAGNGGAGAGACATGGACTTGGATGGACTTGGTACGTAGAGGTTNCTTACATTGTATCTATAGACGTTTCTGCAAGTGTATTTGGTATAGAAAATGCGNCTGGGGGNAGTNGCTAGTTNTCATTTGTTCACTTCATCACGCAGCNGACAGGTTCAAATTCAAAGCGTCACTGCATCCGCCTCGATCTCCACCTTCATCTCCNGGTCGACGAATCTCACTCCAAGAATCATCGTAGCTGCCGGCCCCTCGCCCCTCCCATCCTCCCCTGCAGCGAACCCACTCTCCTTCAAAGCNCTCCCNACGTCGCCTGCATCCTCATCGTTCATCACGTACATCCGNACNCGCACGACATCNGTNTTTGGGTTCCCTCCNAGAGCNNCGATTGCTTTGGCTATCTCGGAGAAGATTACTCGGGCTTGGAGGTACGCGGANANGGGGTTTAGGATGGTTTGNGTCTCGGGGCAGAGGGAGGTNGTGCCTGAGACGAAGATGAANGGACCGCGTTTGACGGCNCGGGAGTAGTTGAATTTGGATTCGTAGGGNTTGNAGGTGCGGTGGTGTTGCATTNNGNGGGTGGTGGGNGCTTGTTCNNNGGAAGACATGATGGTTATTGCGAGTGCTTCTCATGACATTCTAACTTCGGGCAACTCTTATACCTTTCCACCNTTCCGAGTCATTTCCGACTCGCTTCGCGATCGAGTCATATCTCTCGACGANCTGGTGAGTCCACTGTAACNCATTGGAANAACCTTTTACTTTTACTTATATTACATGCTTAGCGAAGCGACATATTGTTACAATGANGAGTTCCGGATACATGGNTAGCNATCGGATTATCCGATAATCANTGTTGCTTTGACTGAGGAGNCNACGTCTGGACAGGAGGCGAGGTGTTTAGCACTTGCACTCTCCGGGCTTGCACTGGCAGCTGTAGGAGGAGAGAAATCACNGTCAGNANACGNNNNCGNCNTNNCAAAGNNAATNGTNGCTTACTTGGTGCAGGTGCAAGAGCTGGAGCCGCAGCCGCCGNTGTTCGNGTTGGTGGGCTTGGAGCAAGAGCAGCTANGCNGNCGTCAGTACGTNGGTCAGAGATGATGGAAGCGACGAATACTAACCTGGAGCCAGAGCCGCAGGTGCAGTTGCTGCAAGAGCAGCCTTCACCGTTGCAAGTGAAAGTGACAGGGGTCATAGAGATCTGGGGAGACCTTCAAATTGCTCGTCAATATCACCATNACNCATATTCAAATANTGCNGCGACATACCATTGTTTTGCTTGAAGGGCTTTNAAAAAGAGGTGTGTTGGTTGCGTTGGTTGGGAGATCGATGGAAAGACTGATGAAGATGTGTCGCCCCAAAACTCTCGCTTATATACCCTTGCCCAGAATTGTTTGGTGCCTGTTTGTCGTCATCAGGGGCGGGGTTGTCCAGAAAATCCCTCGGGCGTGGCTGTGTGAGGCAAATGTGCGCAGCCAATCGGGGGTGAGGCACGTGCGACGGATTGATCAGCCCGAGCGGCCCGGCTGAATAAGCAGGCGTCAAGCACGCTCCAGAACTCAGTCGAAGTTCGTTTTGGCGCTCACCTTGTCGTTTGCCAACGCTACTGCCACTGCTGAGGCTTTTTGTGGATAGGCAGGGTTCTTGACGTCTGACAAGGCGCTGGTATGGACACTGGTAAGCCGATCCGGACTCGGTGTTGCTATGGCATACTGACAAAGATACTTGGTGCGGTCAGCTGAATACTTCGGTTTCCTGACAAGTACTAGATGGTTGGCTCAAGAGGTTTCCAGCTTGCGATGATTGGTTCTGGGAACTCGGCCCAGGTGTTTGAGCAATCAACGCGCGTTTTTTAAACAGGTCATCACTGTAGGTAACAGTCCTTGCAGGAGGTGCGCAGCGTGGACCATCGGAATTTGTGTCGATCGCTCGAGATGACACTACGAAGGGCACCGTCGTTTGAGTACTCTTCAAGCTGGGCTTTCCCCTTTCCCTGTGTCACCAATGTCGGCATTCGCTCATGAACGGCATGTATGCAAAGCCGGCGCGATTATTCACAGTCCTTCCTCATGTTCCGAGCGCGCATAACCGCTAAGACCCACGAAGGAAGAGATGAAGAGCCCGAATGATCTTTCTTCCAGGCACGAACACTGGGAAGTGGAGAATTCACTTGATCCTCTTCACGCCGAAGGAGGATGGAATTATCCGCCGCGTTACACCATAAAGGCGAGTTAGGCCTCCACTTTGTTCCGCCTCGCAAATATCTCACATGGTCACAGACTGTTGTCGAACGACCATGCTGAACGCAAGAGGATCGCGAATGTTCGTTCGGAAACTTGGCAGGAACGTAGGGCTGCGTTAACTGATACACCCCTAGTGAAATCTGTGGGTGGTCTCTCGATTTTTAATAGAGCACAGAAAATCAGATATGAAAACATCATAATGTAGGCGCTTCAGGAAGAGGAGGGCAACATTGAACCGTATCGCTGCAAAGCAGGGATGCCATGCAGCGCCAAGCGGGTTGCGATCACCGCGTAGACGCGGTGGGATTTTATCTGATAAGATGGGGCAGATGATCTCCCCATTTTATCAGATTAGGGTCCAGGCGCCCATACGACCGTTATCAACTGTCAAGAAGCTCCCAGGCGAGCACCCCAACCCCCCGTTTATTTGGTCCGCGTCGCAGGAATATTTAAAGTCTGGTGTGACCTGGGCAGGAAGCCCGANCCTTGTCTTCTCGAATCTCAACCCCNGAGGTTCGCCGCCTTTCCCCCATCCGCCCTTCCTTCTTCCTTCCGTCCGCGGCTTTGCCTACCTAGACATGGCCATCGCCCTCTTCAACCGAATTCGACCCCGTTCCCAGCAGCCAGTCGTCGAAGCCGAGGAGAAGACAGACGCTGAAGCGCCTGGCACCGATGGCGCGAGTGTCAACGAGAAGCGTGAAGATCGTCTCGCGAATAATGAAGACGACTCGTCAAGCGAGTACAGCGATACGCAGGATGGTGTCAAGAAGGTGGAGGCTATCACTAGTGTGTGGACTAAGACGGCCCTGTTCGTCGTATATGTCATGTACGTCTCTATCCCTTCCTTTCGTTCATCGGCCAAGTGTATTGACTCTCGTCTAGGATCTGGGTCATTTACTTCATCGACACGATGCAGCAGAACATGACCAACTCGCTCGTGCCATACGTTACTAGTTCTTTCGGCCAGCATTCCCTTCTAGGAGCGACCTCGATCGTCTCGAGTATCGTCGGCGGTCTTATCAAGCTTCCGCTAGCCAAAGTCCTCGATATCTGGGGTCGTCCTCAGGGCTACCTGGCCATGGTCTGCTGCTTGACGATCGGTCTGGTTATGATGGCTGGCTGCAACAATGTCAAGACGTATGCTGCCGCACAGGTCTTCTATTGGGTTGGGTAAGTTCTCCTGTGCTTTCGTGACTTGGGCGACCCCTAACCTGATGATAATTTCTAGATACAACGGACTCACGTACACGCTTGGCATCTTCATCGCCGACACATCCAAACTGCGGAACCGAGCGTTCATGTTCGCCTACGCCTCTTCTCCCTACCTCATCACCACCTGGATTGGCGGTCCACTCGCCACTGCATTCCTCAAAGGTCCTGGCTGGCGCTGGGGCTTTGGCGCCTTCACGATCATTACACCCGCTGTCACTCTCCCTCTCTTCTTCGTCTTCTGGTACTATTACCGCAAGGCAGACAAGTTGAACATCGTGCCTAAGCAAGCCTCCGGTCGAACCACCCTTCAGTCAATCAAACACTACGCCGTCGAGTTCGATGCATTCGGCCTCTTCCTCATCATTGCGGGTCTTGCCCTCTTCCTCCTTCCCTTCTCCCTCTACTCCTACCAGGCCAACGGATGGCGTTCTGGTATGATCATATCTATGATCATCATCGGTGGCCTTCTCCTCATCGGCTTCGTCATCTGGGAACGCTTCTACGCACCAAAGACGTTCATCCCATACAAGCTCCTTGCCGATCGCACCCTCCTCGGCGCATGCATTCTCTCCGCCTCCCTCTTCGTCAGCTTCTACTGCTGGAACGCCTACTTCTATTCGTTCCTCCTTGTCGTCCAAGGCTTGTCCGTCACCGAGGCGTCCTACGTGTCCAACACCTACTCGATGGGGTCCTGCTTCTGGGCTCTCATCGTCGGCGTTCTTATCCGTTACACTGGGCGCTTCAAGTGGCTCGCGGTCTGGTTTGGTGTCCCTGTGACCATCCTTGGTGTCGGCCTCATGATCCACTTCCGCCAACCTGACACCAACATCGGGTACATCGTTATGTGCCAGATCTTCATCGCGGTCGCTGGTGGTACCCTCGTTATCTGCGAGCAGATGGCTGCCATGGCCTCTACAACTCATCAATACGTTGCCGTCGTCCTCGCCCTCGAGGGTATGTTCGCGTCCGTGGGTGGAGCGATTGGTTCGGTCGTGGCTATTGCCGTATGGACGAGCGTCTTCCCGCAGAAGTTGGCTGAGCTGTTGCCCGCTGGTACCGACGTCGCTGCGGTGTATGGCGATATCACCGTGCAACTGTCCTACCCCCGTGGAACGCCAGAGAGGACTGCCATCGATGCTGCCTATGGGCATGCGCAGAAATACCAGTGTATTGCTGCGACTGCTGTCTTGTCGGTCAGCGTGGTGTCTGTGTTGGTATGGAGGGATATCAAGGTTAAGGATTACAAGCAGGTGAAGGGTACTGTCATCTAAGAGCATCTTTCCTCCCAATGGTAGGCTCGCCGCAGGGATGGACTACGCAAAACGTGGTCCGAGACTTGGAAGTTTGGTTATACTTTGATTGCGACAGTCCTGTACCCTTTCAGCCTAACTTATTTTCGTATACTATTCGACTTCTCAACCTCTCACAGACACGGGTAGCGACCTGTAGTGACCTCAGCTTGGACGGCTCCGAGAGTTCGGGTCGATTGGCACGGGAGTTGTGCGCTCCGTTCAACTGTGACCTCGGACTGTGGCCGACTTCAATACATCGGAATTCGGTATTAGCGACGCGGGGGGTTACAGATTCAAGGATGTCGTGGAACTAGGTATGTACAGAGAGGCATTTAGGGACGGTCGTAAGCCATATGTCACGCTCTCTGGCTTATCTCTCTCTGATTGACGACATAATTAGGCTTAGGACGGGAGCGCTTAGCACTTGCACTCTTCCGCAATGCACTGGCAGCTGTGAAGAGAGGGGTCCATCGTAAACGCTATCCCTAATGTACGATATCGGATGGTACGAACTGCTGTTGGAGCAGGAGCCGCAGCCACTGCCCTTGGCGTCCTCGAACTTGCCGCATGCGCATCTGGGGAAAAAGGAACACTTCCAGCGAGGAATGGTGGTCGACGAGGAGGAGATATACATACCCGTCATCCGAGCAGCACTTACACGCCCTGCAAGAGCAAACTCCCTCCTTGCTGTTACACCTGAAAGGCGAAGAGGCATGTCACAACGCTGTCGGCGAGGACCCGATGTAGCACATACTTGGAGTTGGGACAGCAGATGCACGTCTCGCACGAGCAGATATCGTCGCCGCGGGCAAAAGACGTGGGAGGAGCTGAAGCTTTGGAAACCTTTACGACCACGAATGTCCTTGTAAGCTTCGGTGATCATATCGAAATCCTTGGCAGCGTACCATTATGGACTTGATAGTGACTAGAAGAAGAGGCTGGCTGTTTCACCGAATTCTCGATTCAACTGTGGGTGGTGAGGGAGTAAGTACCTCATACTCGCGAAATTATATACCCTCAGGAATTTGTTTGTTTCCTGTTTGTTCTCTTCGAGGCGTGATACGTTTGCGGGGCTGAGGGACTTGTGCCAGCCAATCCCCAGCTCAGCGAAGGATCTCACGTGCGGATGATGTTTTGAGGGAGATGTGCCAGCCAATCAAGAGCTGCCCCTGCGAAGAAAGCGGCAATTCCCGAGTGAGTGCGGTCGCCAGTTCGCCCTCTCTTATCTTTCTCGTTGACGCTCGACCGGGGTCATCGGAGCCCTGCGTTCCATCATTCAGCTTCAACATGAGGCACCGGTCACCAGTTAGAAGCTGCTGGTCATTCAGAGTCGTCGACACCAGCCCAGCTATCTACGACCATTGAGGCGCTTCTGGGTGATCTGCGTAAGCCAGTGTTTATTGGTCTTCCATCGGCATGACCACCTGGCATTGCCTTTTTTTTTCACAGCTTGCCGGCATGTATCGATATCACTTTCGAGTATGGTGCGAAGATAACTGACCTCTTTCTTTCCAGTATATGTCACTCTGTGATGCCCGTTGCTGCTTCATTAAGGGCCATATCGGGCGCTCCTCGGTATGTCGAGCGCCGTGTGAATCTGTCAAAAATTCTGCGCTCTGCGTCCTCGACTATCGTAATCTCGTATTCGAAGTGCGATCCACGCGTGGTCAACATGCGGTAGCATCGACGTAACCTTCGCCGTAACCCGGTTAGAGGAACTATGTGACATACCCATTCCCATGACCCGCTGGCGCCGCGGCGCACGATCAAGGCTAATGCGGCTTCGAAGAGCTTCTAGGCACACACTCTTCGGGACTTCGAACGCCCTCCACTTCGCATCCGTCTGAAGCCATGCTACCCGACTTTGTGTATCCGCTCACAGAGGGCGTTGTCAACTTCACGTACAAGCTGCTGCGAACGATTCTGGTCCCGCACGGTGGCGACAGAACCCTTCCCCGATGGCGCCGTGAAATACTCGGCATCACTTTCATTGGGGGTACATAAACCTGGACCATCCGTGAGAGTGGGTCGGTGTTCTTGACCCACTATCCACCCCACCTTTACCCCTATACTATATGATACCCTGAAGCTTGGGCTATGGACTTCAGCTCAACGCTTGGTAAGTCCATTCGCGCGTACTCCCCCACATCAAGGTTAATATCTGATAGCCCGTCTTTACAGGTGCTCTCTTGGTCTCCGTCTTCAGTATGTTGTTGATTTCCAGTGTCTCCTCAATTCCGTGGGTTGACAGCTCCTTCAGTCAACACCTACCTATTTGGATTGGCGTCATTCCAGTATGCCTCCTACTACAACAGCAGTCAGTCGGTTCCTAATCGTGCTGCATAAGAGTTTATCTGACACCCCTCGCCTGTCTGCAGAGTTCAAGGACCCACTGTGGATTAGGCTCACGATCGGCGGCCTATTCATGACAGATACCTTCCACAGCGTCTGGTACGCGCGCGTTAACACAATGGACTTCGCCTTTGCGTGCTAAAGGTGGTCTTCTTTGCTTCTAGCATCATTTACATGGCCTGGGTATATGCGTAAGTCCGAGAACTACACAAGGCTGTGTTCTCCACTGAATTTCGCCCTTCATGCTCCCCCTCCTGCCTTATTCATTACAGAGTGGACAACTTCGCCAACCCAGGTGGACTCATGGGTGAGTTGGGCACTCATTCACCAATCCCTACTTGGTTACCATGCCTTTTCGCCCGCCAGCCCACCAGCTCAACTTGTTCTTCGCTGACCTTCTATTTTGCTTTTAGGGATCATTTGGCCGTTCCCCCTCTCCGCAATTATGATGACCTTTACGGCATTCGTGGTTCAGCTTTTCCTGTCGTACCGGTGAGTGGACGTCTGATCGAAAGGTCGATGATATGTTCTTTTGCACCACACAAAAATCGTTGATTCGAATCTCACTGTGGCATCTCAGCATCCTTCTCCTCACCAAGAAGCTTTACATCTCCATCCCGTTAGCGGTCCTGGCCACTGGTTGCTTCATTTGCGGTACGATCGTGGGCGTGAGGGTCTGGCTTACTGGAAGGTACGCCGCTCCTTTGTGAGGGGCAATGGGCCACTTCTGATCTTTAGAATTCGCGCGTTCGTCAGTATGGCTGAACTTTCAACTATCAACACAGTCCTCACAGTTTGGCTGTCATCCGAAACGGCCGTTGATGTTGCCATCGCAGGTTAGTCTCTTCCGAACGCTTTCAGCGCAGACTAGCATTGATGCGCAATTCTTGAAGCGATTCTGCTATTCATCCTACATAACTCAAAAAGTGGGTTGAAGAATTCTGATAGGGTGATGGAACGTCTCATGCGGGCGTCGCTGCAGACCGGTGCGCGTCACATCTTCTACTTGGTCGGCGCGACTGACCAGCGCTAACTCATATCTTCTTATGAGCAGGTGTCTGTACCGGGGTGTTCGCAACGATGTGCATGGTACTGTGGTTAGCCAAACCTGGAACCATGTACTACCTTATCTTCGGACTGCCTATTTCCCGCGTTTACACATGTGTAATTACCTTTCGAGCGTTCCCCAGGCAGCCGAAGGTTTAACTCACCGCCCGTATAGTCTCTGTTGGACACCTTGCTTGCTCGGGAGACTCTCCGAGACATGCTCGACGGATCCGACACCTACGTACGAGTCGATATACCATCCCTTCTTGCCTACTACAAGGTTGCTGACTGTTCGGTTAACAGATTGGCAGCAGCATATTCGGAAAATCTGCTGGAACGACGAGCGCACTCCTTATCGCTCGACCGAGGGATATTGAGACAGTCAACGGAGATCCGCGCCTCGGAGACGGCAAGCCAGACGCTGGCAATCTCGAGCTGGCGCCAGGATTAAAGTTGGGGGATAGCTGGCGGATGGATTCCAGTTTTAAAGCATCATGATGCTTAGACGACCGGCCCCAAGCGGCTAGTTATCTCGGAATAGAGAGGCTGGGCCCGCGGGGAGGATGTAGGAGATTGAGGGCGGTGACAGTAACCTTCGAGTTTGAGCCTTTCCTCTTGAGCATCGAGGGGCAGCTCGATCGCATAAGGAAGGCCAGAGGGTCCGGTACCCCCGAAGGCGTACGGAGGACATTAAAGGCAGTGACGGTTACACATCCGAACAAAGAAGCGTGGAACGCGGAGTATATGAAGGCAGCCAATATCACAGACAGACTGAAGGAAGAACACGGGGTAGTTGTGGAACGGTACTTGGTCGATGCCCGACCATGAGGATCATGCACTTGAACTGGCGGCTCCCTAGCTACTGTAGAAGTTTTACGCAAAAAATTACCCTAAATGAATTTACCGCTAGTCCAACCCAGCAATGAGAAACCGCGGAGGTGGGTTGCGGGACTCCTACTACGAGTACTATCAGTCCACCCGCAAAATCTGGCATCAAGGTCAAAACATGTGTCAACGGGCTAGGTCAGACTCGGTTCGTCAACGATGCGATGAACCACCACCACCACCACGATCTTTCATCGACGAGGGCCCCGTCGCCCCAGTGCCCCAGCAGAAGATGGAGCCGTCACTAAGGGCTTCTTTGGCCCCCTCCCAACCGTCTCGACCCCATGAACGAGTTGCACCCGAAATCCTTGGAGAGATCTTCCAGTTCGCAGTCCTGGACTCTAATGGATACACGATAAGGAGTGACCTCGTGTGGGTGTGCTTGGTCTGCAAGCAGTGGTATGAGGCGGCTCTGTTGGATCACCAGCTTTGGGGATGGGTGGTCCTTACCAGGTCGGACGAAGAGGAACGGTCGTACCAGAAGGCTGTAACCTGGCTGAGCCGGTGCCCACCCAACTTTCGCGCTCTCAAGGTCCCCTACAACGATGAATGCTGGTGTTGGGATACGACCAATCCCCCCTCCCTTACCACTTGCGATAATCGCGTCCTTTCTCGGCTCTTGAGATATGGCCCGCAGTTGCATCGGCTGGATCTCAAGTATAGCTGTACTACATGCTTCGACAGGCTTTGCCACTCGTCTATGGCCTCAAACCATGACTCGTGGAAAAGCATCCGGTCATTGAAGCTCACGATCTCTGGACACTGGGAATTCGCAGACCACCCTGACTTCTTTCCATTGCGCAATGCGCCCCTTGTCCAGTCCCTCGACCTTAATCTCGCGGGCGCTTCTATATACGATTACACAAGCAAAACGCACAATCTACAGCTACCTTCATCACTCCTTCTCGGGCTGTCAAGCCTTTCCCTTACCTTTGGTGGACACCACCCCCAGAACCTGTCCACCGCCTTATCACAATGCGGGAACCTAGAGAACCTTACGATCGCCTTCGGCGATGATCCAGCCACCGACGATGCCGAACTAGAAGCACTCCCCTTGGTAACCCTTCCTCTGCTACGCGCGCTGGTCGTATGGGATGTCACACCCTCCCTGGCTCCCACTGTGCTGGCATTCCTTCGGGCACCCGCACTCGAGGAGTTGGACATAAGTGTGCGAATCGACCCATCAGTCGTTTACACCCAGAAACCGCATGCTTTCTTCGATTTCATGCAATCTCTGGACATCTTTTCATCTTCACCAGCCATCCACTCCCTCGGCCTCTATGGCCGATGGTTCAGCGCCGATGAGAACAACTCAGCGTCTGAAGTCAACTCCGTTGGGTCCGTCGATGCGGACGAAGAGGATATCATATATACATACATCAGGGCCGATATCGATTCTGAAGAACTTATCCGCGCCCTTTCTCCACTCCCGCGCCTCAAGTATCTGTTCCTCTACGCCATCATATTTGACGCGGAGGTCTTCCTCGACGGTTCCCACCGTTTCCCACTGTTTCTTCCGTCCCTGGAGCACCTAGAATTACAGGACCTTCACCCCGATTTCCAACTCCAACTCGTCCTCGAGTATATCAAGGACCACCGAGAACGCGCCAGGAAGGCAGGAGGGGGAATTGGCGGGGGTTTGAGGCGACTTACGCTCCATTACGATTGGTTGGCTGCGGAATATGGGGTCACCCATACGCTATCTGATGCTATCTCGGAAGTGTGTACTACGCACAGGGTGACCACTGAAGTGTATCTGCATGGCAAGCCTATCCTCGATTAGGAGGGTGCTGGCACTGGCCAGAATTTAGGAGGCCCATCATCAGTACCATTTCATTTTCCCAGTAATAGTCGTAGCAAAGTCCAAATACAATCCCACTTCTAGAGTTGCGCTTCTTCCCTCTACATTCGGGGCCGGGTTGAGTAAGCCAGGCATCGTTGCGCATCCGTCACTTTAGGTGGGACGAGACCAACTCAATTGGTGTCAGACTACCATATACGATCATGCACCCTGTAGGTGCCCACGTTTGTCGTTCATGTGTAGGAATTCGAGGCTATCGGGAGTCCAAGCAACGCCGCACGATGACCAATGTGATGAAGGGGGTGATGTATTGTGTAGGTAGAATGAGTTGCATAGGCGTATCCGAAGACGACGACAGTGGGGGACGGTACGACTGGGTGAACGACGAGCGCGAGAACATTGCGATGGGCAGAATGACGAGAACGATGAAATGTAAACGACGATGCGAACGTACAAACGTAACCCACAAAAGGCACGTCGTAATCGCCCAAGAACGAAATGTAGGTGCGCTTGGGCACCAGAACTACGCTAAGGGAACGCCTTGATCCAATGAGAGGAAATGATGCCAATCCACGACCGGGCGCGTCGGCATCTCCACGAACAAATACAAACGCAGGCTAGAC
>JANDKE010001267.1:0-15546 GCA_027627275.1 Coprinellus aureogranulatus
AAGAGAAATCCGGGTAAGACAGAAAAGGAGGCGGAGGCTCAGAACTTCCCCATCTCCGAAATCTATGCCCAACCGGAGGATGAGGACTGCAATTATCACTTTGCAGAGCACATCACCCCTACCCCTCCACTGGCAGTGATGTCTTGACTCTGGGTTCTAAGCAGGTTCCATGGGCATGTTTTTCTTTTGGATAGACCGCAAGGTGTCATACACACAGAGCAACCTATTCATTTATCCCAAGGTGATATAACCCGGACAGTCAAAACCCGGTGTGTCCCTTCGCCCGGGTTTAAGTCGGCCCTGCAAGCTGTGGGCTGTGCATCGAATCTGGGTCGGTACCCACTCGGGGCTGTCCATACAGCCACGATGGTGCCATCACAATGAAATCGCCCGTGTTTCCACCGTTAGTGCTGGCCTGATTCTGCTGGGTTTGACCTCTACTATGATTCAAGTCCCAAATTTGGTCCAAGTGTTTATTTATGTGGTCCCTATTTCCATATTAGGACTGCGGGAATGCGCAAAGGATATATAGTCGAGGAGCTCTGCTCTGAATTTCCCACGCAACCGACCACTATGCCCATCGACACTTCAACAATTACGCCAAAGAAATGGCGTCACTATTACCTGTATGCTTTGAGTCGCATCATCACTGCACTTACCCATTACGTCGAACTCCTGGAGCGCCACCGGGCGAGCGATGAGAAAGCAAAAAAGTTTTTCGACCAGTTCCTCGAAGAGTTGGTGAGCCGCAGTCAACCTACTGTGCAGCCTTCAGCCTCACGAACCCTTCCCGGAGGCCTGGACCCAGACCATGCACCAACTGGCCACCGCAACGAACCCCGGAATTGCACTGCACGGCGGGGAAGTCCTGCGCAGGCTTACCTACCGCACCACGAATGAGTTCTGGAATTCTCACCTGGGCAGCTACAGGACCGTCCTTGAGGATGCCGAAGAAGAGGCTCTTATGAAAATGGACCTCAACGCTTGCACGTGGTGGAAGCGCAGCCCATATGTGGGCATCTTTTCCACCTTGGACGAGTTTGTTATCGCTTTTGTCAAAGATGAGGTGGCCATTCGTCGGCTGATCCACCTTGACAAGACAAAAGCCCGAATCGATGAGGCATTTGAGCCCATTTTAACGGAAGGAGAGAAGAAGGCTAAGGCTTTGCGCGACAAGCTCTTCCAGTGCAGGATGATAGCGGAGGTCACGCTTGCCACCTTGGATCAGAAGTTCGATGAGGCTGCCGAGCGGATGGACAAGGCGAAGGCTAATATCGAGGCGATGGGTGGTCACATTGACAATTGCGAGCAGGTCAGGTATATACGGGCGATAAAGTCGGGGGAATTAGACGACGACATTGACCGGGCAATTGCAAACATGTGTTAGATACGGGTTCCCTCCAAGAATTGCATTTTGGTCGCGGGCAGTGGACAGAGAGGCGAACCCGCGTAACCAACGTGTTGCCGGCATGAGCTTCGGGTTGCGACGTTACGACTATTTGGTGGTGATTGGCAATTACTAATTGGGGATGGAACTTCTGCCAGAGTATAAATGTCGATGGGTTATGGACGGAGTTAGGCCCCTACAAAAAAGCCCCCAAAGCCTCCCTAAAACCATGCTACCCCTGCCCCTCGGTGAAGAACTCAGCTCCGACCAATGGCACGAATGTTATCATTATTTTGGAAGCCGGGTGCTCAACGCTGCGGAATGGGTCGCAGACTTATTGCGCCATAACAAGGTTTATGCCCGTTTCAACGAAGAGCTGATTATGGCCAGACTGACTGAGGAGGCTGTGCGTGATTTTACGTTTCTTTTTTTTTGCCATCCGGGCAGGTTTTTTGAACAGAGTTCATCAATGATAGGCATGGGCTAACACCGTATTCGCACTTGCCGAAACCCGGGTTCAGCTGAAACACACCCGTGTCATTCCCTATTTCACTCAGCTGGTGACGACGCGGTCGTTGTTGGATAGGCAAACCCAGGAACTCTACGAGAGCTTCTTCGCAAGTTACGCTACCAATGTGGGGGCGTTTCCGGCATATACCCGGGTTTGGTGGGACAAAAAGGCAATTAAGCACGACAAGAACACGGTCACTTCAATAGAGGATGCACTGGGAGCGTATAGGGCAGATCGGAACCTGATATTCCGGGAAACAGCCATTGACTACCTGGACCCGATTATCTTGTCGGAGAAGAAGAAGAAGGATGAGTTGTATGCGGCAAGGGCGGATACGGAAGCAGCTTTGGCGATGGTCGACGAACAAATAGCGCAGGTTCAACAGAATCTGAAGTTGAAGGCTGAGGAGTTGAAGAAAAATCCTTACATAGACTGTTCGGGAAAAGACGAATTGCATCTACGGAGAGATAGGACGACGGGGAGCTCTGGTGAGCAAACGATTGATATGGGCGTCTTCTTCGGTGGGGTCATTCGTAGGAGCCTTCGACTTGCGTGGAGGCACCGGTTTTGGTCTGGGCTTCGGACGACCAGGATCCGGGTTGTAGGGTCCTTTCGCATGGCTTCGGGTGTTTTTCGCTGGAGAATCCCCACTCTGCGAAGCCAGTGACTCCGGTTCCAAATTTCGTAGCCTCTTCGAGCCGCTGTTCGTTTTGCCCCCAACCTTCCCTTGAGCGTCCCGGGAGCTGCGGGTGGCAGGGGTGTTTGCTTGAGGCCGCGTTGGAGCCCGATTAGCTTTCTTCTTCAGGGCTGAATCCGCGGGTTTGGGTTCCGGAAGATTTGGCATCGTAATGTCCTTCCGCTGGCGTTTGGGAACGCTTTCACGTTCACCTTGCGACAGCTTTCGCTTTGTCCCCCCGGGTAAATTGTTGCCTACTTTGCGTGACATTTTGGGGTTGGCCGTTTCACTGTCCGGAGACCGTGTGCGGGAATGGTGACTACTCGTACTCACTGGTCGCGCCCCGAAGCCCTACCGGCATTTCCTGAATCGACAATGGCATGAACCCGCAATGACTCTGGTGCGGCGGGAGGGCTGGTGCGTTCGACAGATAACCTGTGACTCAACATATTCGGGTTTGCTTCATCTTCTTCATCCGAGGATCCTGGAGCTAGGTCCAACAAACCCTCTACAGCTTCCTCTTCTGCAGCTTCAAGACTCATCGCGGAACCACCGTTCGGGGGACACTCTTCATCGTCGAAAGAAAGATATCCATCGTCTGCCAGAATCTCGACACCTGTTTCATGAACCCGGCTTTCAGCGTTTATCGGGTTACCCAGATCGTCATTGTCGTCCCCCCGGTCTGGAGAGGGGGAAGTTTGTAGGCGTGGAAGTCCGTGTGATGAAAGTCCATCTTCATTGAACCCGTCCTCGTTGTAGCCCGAGACCCCTTCCCATTCATCTTCCTCCATGTCCGAATCACCGGGTACCGGTGAATGCCTTTCGGGGGAGTGCCTCAACTGTGGACTCCGGGTTGGGTGCCCCTTGCTAGCCGCTTGGGCTTTAACCTTCGCCGACTGTTGAGTCGTTTTGTGGGGGGAAGCAGGGTGAGAGGGCGGTCTGCCGGTTTTTTTGGGTGAGACAGAGAATCGCGGTTTCGTGGGGGAGGCCGCAGTGCGTTCAGTTTCCTCCTGGTCGTGAATGGTTGGGGCGAGTTCACGTTTAACACGGGGACGGATTGTGTGTCTGTCCTTTCCCTCACGGACAAGATAATGAGAAAATTCAAAGACTATATCCTCGTCCTCTTCCTGCCTCTTCCACCAATGCTGCAGCATCGCTAGGGCGTCATCATGACGAAGTCGGCAAGGGTCCCCCATAAACTTGGTTGCAATGTCGTCAGGAAGGTACTCCTCGTCAACGAAGTTTCGGAAGCCTTCCTGGGACACAGCTTGCCAGGGGATACGCCCCCGGATTTCAAACTTGCCTTGCGCAAGTGACCAGTGTTGGGATAGGAAGGCTCTGACAAGTCCTTTGTAGTATACCGTTGGAGTTATTCCGGGTATCCGGATATCCGGGTTGGGCAGAACAGGTTCACCGTACTCGTTCGTATCCATGTTGATGAGAGGAGCAACACCACGGCTGGTCAGCTTTGCGGGTGGTAGACAGTGCGTCTCTTCCGAGCCCATGTGCGATTCGGCCCACTCCCTCCACCAGTCGTACAGCCCACTAGCATCAAGGTGTTTGGCATATTCAGTGGAGAATGACCGGTTTATCAGAGCTCGGTTGTGCTCCAGAACCCCGGTACAGAGTTGGTTGTGCTCATCCTTGAAGGCATAACACATCATGAAGACGCCACCATGCTGCTTCAAAGTCTCTTTACACCAGGCAAAACTGTGGTTCTGAATATGGCGACCGGCTCTACTGGAGGGGTGTTAGCTTGGGAAAACCCGGTTGCCCATCATCCCAGATCCCGGACTCACTGTTTTTTGACGCCTTCGGGTGGGCCCTGAGTCGCCCAAACCCGGGCCGTGACTTTATACTCACGGATCTTCTTTTTCGTGAGTTGTCTGCAAAAAAGGGACTGTGCAACTGGATGATGTGTGAACCTATTCCCACCCTTTTTTTCAACAAGCAGATCTGTCCTGCGTGTAACCTCTTGTTTGTTGAGCAAGTATGCAACATCGCGCCAGCTTCGTGCTTTGGATCCTTTCCGGGCAACTTTCTTAGGCTGTTTGCAATTCTGACGGATCCACTTCTTCACTGCATTCTCCAGCCGGGTTTCGACGCCTTTGTCAATGGATCCACCGTGGTCGTCCTTGTATAACTTGACTAGTTGCTCCAGCGCACTGGTCAGTGCATTGCCGCTGTGCTTGTCGTGAGACTTTGCCCATTCGGAATGGACAGACTGGAGGGCCGCCCGTTCCTCTTTGGAAAATGTGTAGGGCCCAGGAGGTTGAGTGCGGTAGGGAGGCATGGGGGTACGAGATAGAAAGGGAAGAGTGGGAACCTGGGAACATGTCATGGAGTTCGGAAATTATAACGGTTCGGGGCCCGAATGTTTCCAGCGGCGTCCGGAAGGCATCGGTACTTCCTAAAGGAGTCATTCGGGACGAAGACCGGGCATTGTGTGGGCCAGCCCAACAAGGGGCAGTGAGAAGCAATACCATGACCGCACCTCGGAACCGTGCTGTCGGGCCCCGAAACTACTCAATGGCCTCTAGGCCCTTTAGGCCGGTTGCGTAGTGTCCCAGCCAACATCCAACAATCAACCCCACGCATGACTCCCCGAATGAATGATATTCCCCAAACGGCATTCACCCATTCATCCCATTTGAATATCATTCCCCATACGCTAGATCTACGATTCAATAGGTTACCGGCAACCCCCAATTGCCCAGCGCGAGGACTCTCACACGACTCCATGTGGATCAAACCGTTGTCCGTCGTATTCGGAATTGGTACTTAACGAATTAGGCGCCCATTTGCGAAACACTTTAAAAGCAAGCACCTCCACTCATTCCAGCATTCTGACCTCCCCCACCCCTCCCCATGAGCCCTACAAACCAAAAAGGGGCGGCAGTTACCCAAGCCAAATTCATCCGGGCAGGGAACCTCACATTTGAAACCGAATACAGGACATCAAGCCCCGAGAAACCCTCTGCTTCAAAACCGGCCAAAAGACAGAAGACGTACCACGACGACGGTTTGGGAGGGGTAGAGGGTGGTGGGGATGATTTGGTTGAAGGCTACAACCCGGATCCGCCTGAATTGGCATCTGAACCCCCGCGAAAAACCAAAGTGCGTGTCGACAATTGTCTTGCTCCCTGCAAAAGTTTAAGTTATCCTCAGACACAGCAGGACTATCTGGAAGAATGGTTGCAGTCCCACCGAGACGAGTGGATTGCTGAACTTCTCCATCACCATGAGCCCAGAGATAGGAGGACATGTCAGGGTTGCGGCACCCCGAAAAGCGGCTGGAGGTGCGTTGACTGTCTCGGACAGCCTGCGTTTTGCGAGCATTGCTGCGTGAAAGAGCACCTCCGCCATCCGTTTCACCGCGTTGAATCGTGGGATGAAACCCATTACTCCCCAAACTGGTTATGGGCCACGGGGTTGTGTCTCCACCTCGGTCATGGTGGGCAGCCTTGCCCAAACCCAATGCTGGAGCATGATGAAGGGGATGGCGATGGAGGTAAAGGTTCGGACGAAATCTTTGGAGAACATGACAGTGGTTGGTATGAATCAACAACTGATTTCTCATACATTGCCATCCCCCCGGAAGGAAAGTGGAATGGTGGTCGGGTGGTTACTATCGTTCACACCAATGGGGTTCACCACCTTCCAGTCATTCGTTGCGGATGTGCTGGGCGTGAAGGAGAAGTCATTTGTGATTTCCTTCGACTGGGAATGCTTCCCGCATCTTTCAATAGGATTCAGACGGCATTCACGACAGAAGTGTTGAACGACAGTCTGTTGTCATTCCTGGAATGCCACACCACTGCAAATGCATTCTATGCCAAGTTACGCAGACTCACAAACTACACTTTCCCAGAATCGGTTCGGGTGAGTGGAAGTTCGTTGACATTGTTGTTTCAGTTGTGGAACTAATGAGGGGCGCAATGCCAGAATCGGTATATGGAATTGCACCGAATGACAAGGCAATGGCTCCACATGAAGGAGCGCATCGAGCATGGTTTTGCACACAGTGGCCAGACTCCCGGAGAAGGGGAATTGGCTTGGTTCTGCTGCGCTTGTCCACAACCACATATCAACTACAAGCCAAAGTCTGCGCATGATCCACGGAGATGGGTTGGTCATCGCAGCTATGTCTGCGATGGATGTTTTTCTCTGGTGCATCAGCGGTCGTCGAAGGGTGACAATGATATTACCCTCAAGCATGGGGAAGGCCACATGGTGTGCAGCCACCGCTTCCACGAGTATCTGAAAGATGTTCAGGCCGTTGAGACGGTCAGTTTCAATTTCCGGGTTCAACAATGTGTTGTCAAGTATTGCTGACATCCGGGTTCTTCCCTCAGAAGAATACATGTAATCAGCACAAGTCACTCAATGATCGTAGCAAGATAACAAAGGGATGCGATGTGACTGGCGTTGGTTCCTGTGCATGTATGCGTCATGGCGCATTTGTGCCAGCATCGCAAGTAAACTTCCAGGTGGGAGAAAGGTCAGTCCTTGTTGCAAAACGATAACCCGGATATCACTCATTTTCCGGGTTTCTAGGCAGTCTAACATGGATTACTGCTCATGCAAAGCAATGTCCCATGGCAATCTTTCCGAAGCGGACGGACTACATCATTTTTGGATACGACGTCAACTGCCAGTACAGTATCAACCACGAAGTGCGGGTAGAGAAGAACGCGGATTGGTTGAGCTTCCCCGAAGGTCTCCAGGGAAGGATATTCTATGCGGTTGGCACATTTCATGTCCATGGTCATCGCCCGGAGTGTTATGCCCGGTTTGCCACCAGTTTTATCAAGAACAGTGGGGTCCGTTCTGCAGAAATCCTGGAGGTGCGCTGGTCTGTCTTGAACAAAGCTGCGGGTTCGCTTCGCTACATGACCCTCCAACATCATGAAGAGATGCTTGACGCTTTGATGAACGATATCAATTTGGAAAAATATTGTGAAGCGCGGTATGTTGTAACCACCTTGTCAAATGAAAGTGCATTAAACCCGGTATTCAGTGGATGTGACCATGCAAGAATGGAATAAAGCGCAAGAGCGATCGGCAGCGGCTGAAGAAGAGTTCGAAAGACTTGACAATTCACTCAATGAGGGAGAGGGTCCTTCATTGAGGGCAAAGTGGGAAAACAGGAGAAGGACGCTGCGGAAAAACGCTTGACCAATGTCAAAGCCATGGATATCTACAACTCAAAATTAAAAAAGCGTACGTTAAACCCGGGTTGCCTTTTCACCGCCTCAGCTCAAGTGAGAAATAGTTCCCGGACGGCAGGACGTCGAGCTCGAGTTACGGAATGATGAACTGGCTTCATCAGCTGTACCCGGAATTTCCAGATGGATCGTTGACGCAATGGAGATTGAACAGGACCAGCTAAGTATCGCCCTGGACGTCAAGAGCCTTGGAGATCATGCAACAGCCTCGCAGAAGCTGGAGCTGGTCTCCCGGAGGGAAGCTGTTTCGGAGAAGTACAATTGCCTGATGGAGGACGCAGGCAAGCTGTTCCCTCATGTGCTGTTCGAAGAGTTGGAATACAGGCCAACACCTAGAAAAGCAAAATCGTCCGGGAACGAAGAAAACAATGTCATCGTTCCACTTCCATCACGTTTAGTTGGAACACTCCCGGACGATCTGGAGCACATCCGAAGTCTGGAAATCAAACTCCGGGTTGCCGAGGCGAACGACGCCCTGACAAAGATCCGGGAGACCATTGCTTACAAGTCGTACGTTTACATGGAAAAAATCCGGCCATACAAGTCGAAGAAGTACAAAACACGGGGGTGGACAACACTGCGAGATACCGATACCCAACTGAAACTGCACGTGAAGCATTATAAGAATGCCAGACGGGCGCTCCTGGACCTTCCTGCTGATCAGCCCGTCCTCACACGCTTCCAAGACATATCGAAGAAGGAAGGGCATTTAAAAACTGTGACGGCAATTGCAGAGCCTAACGCAGCGGGTCAATCATCTGCCCAGACTGCTTGGTTTTGGGGGGTAGATGTAGCGGGTGACAGTGGGAAGAACGCATATATGAATGACTGTGAGTGCCAGGATGGCTTTCCTTAGTGCCAACTGACATGCGCAAAAGTGCACCGAGTGAACTGGTTGCGTAAGAAGGCTTTCCGAGATAGATGGAAGGAAGAAATCGAACTGCTGGAGTGCGAAATGGTTTGGATTCCAAACTACTTCCAATATCATGGAAGACAATGGAGACTCAGAGCTGTCGCAGCCGGCCGGGGTAAAGCCTGCTCAGCTCTGAAGATGGCGGCAATGTGGGATCACCTCCGAGATTATGCCAAGTCGAAATTTGGGGCCCAGGGAGAAAGCCGGGAAGCGATGACGTTTGAATTCGTAGATGTTCCCCCTGAATTGACTGAGTACGACGACGGGGAGGCAAATCCAGATTTTGTCAGTGAAGCAGGTTCATCTGACAAGGCCGACTACAACGGAGATGAATCCGAGGAGGAACCCGTTTTCCGGGAACCTTCTCTACCTGGCGACACAGATGATGGCTGGAATGGTAGTGACACAAGTTCTGATGATGCAAGGGCATATTCACAAGACGCATCCACAGACGAAGATGATCATGCAGTTACCGAAGCAATTGTCGGAGGGAGGCACAGACACACGGAGGTGGGATGGCGGACGGACGATGATGATAGCGAAGAAATGTCTACATAGCGTACACGAACAGATATCCCCCTGCCCCGGCAACTTTGACTTCACACTTGCGTCCCTGCCTCCTGGGCAAGCGTGGCAACCTGTTGAAACAATTCTGATGTCTGAGTGCACGCCTCAGCAAGGGATGTTGTGAAACCGGCTAGGGTTCGACTGCAGTCCAGAAGACGGGTGACCGTCGTAGAGTAAGCAATGAAGAGGGGTATGAGACCAACCGGGCGTTCTTGCTCGAGAGGCAGAGATTCAAGCCTTTGGGTCACTTCCTCCACTGTCACCCCTATATTTCCTGAGAGGGGTATCCCAGCTTCAGTCTTCAGCTTTGCCATCACGTCCTGGAGCGTGGTGGAATCCAGGTCGATACCTGGGTGAAGCCGGCACACTGCATCCCGGAAGGATTCCAACCGGTCAACCATCCCGGTCAGGTATGCCACCTTGGTTTCAATGCGCGTCTCGGTTCGGAGAAGCCGGGATAAGTCAGGAATTCGTTGCTGAGAAGGTTCAGCCGCGGGTGGCTGGGCGTTCTGGAACATGGCAGGGGCGTCATCATGGAAGGCGGTGGAGGAAGGCCCAAGAGAAAATGCTGGGCGCATGGAGTGTTGGAGAGGCGGGGGGATGTTCACAGCCATGCGTTGGAACCCGCCGACAGTGCATTTTGTTTTGCGAATATTGCAAACAATACACGCCTTGCTTGTCGCTTTCGGGTACAAGCATCGCCGGGCGACGTGGTAGCTCCGGCAAGTATCACAGACCTGGTCCATGGGTGGAACCCAGTGGCCACCCGGATTTGAACGTAGGTTAAACTTGGCAGCCCAGGCCGGTTCTTCTTCCCCGTCGCTGAATAGCGCCGGGGCAGGAGCGCAGGTGAATGGCTCTCCGGTCGTGGAGTCGGCATTTGCGCTTTCGGACGACGGGATTCTGGTATCCCGGGTTTGTTCCACCAGGCGGAACGGGTTCTGTCACAAATCAGGGCCGGAAGGTTCATATTGAAAATGTTGGCATACCGGGTCGGCCTGCGTTCTCGCCTCAAGCCACTGTACAAATCTATGGATGGGTTCATCATCCGGGGTATTAACCCATTTGCTCAACACAGGGCTCCGCGGAGCGGAGGCGGGAGCACGGATCAGACTTTGGCAGGCACTTTCGTATCGGTCCTTCGGACGACCGAGTCAATAGAAAATCGAACGATGCTCCTATTCAACTCACCATTAAGATGTCCAAAAGCTCACGGAGATTGGGCCGATGACGGTACTTGATAATAAAGCGATCAAACAGGTTACACCATTCGTTCAGCTCAGGGACTGTTTTGGGAACAGTGCTCAGGGTATCGGGAATTGTGACGCTGGGCATGGTATGATGATGAGGAGTGAGTAACCTGCGTCACAGTCTCCTTTCGATTTATATAACCGAATCTCTCCGAAAGGTCACATGGCACCATCATTTGCAAAACTGACGCAAACAAGCATTCCGAAATATAACAGCCTCGCATTCCACAGCCTTCTTCCCTCCAATATACGATCTTAGGAAATGCCAGGTACGTAAATTCGTATCAAAGTCAGGTCTGGGTTCGATTGATGCGCCGCCTTATCAGCTCTAACCCGTGCCAGAAGACGTGCAATGAACACAGTGCATACCGCCCCAGCACCTCCGGTGCCAGCCTCCTTGGCCCCGCACCCTGGTCCCTCTCCGAGCATAACGGTGGCACAGCCCCATTCTGTTGTCATGCCACCATTGGCTCCTGCACAGAGCAGCCCGAAAACAGGTATACAATTTCTCCTTGAGCAGTTCTCTTGATCCGTTTCACTCAATTGTTCTACCCAGCCTCCAGCCCGGTTGTGACCAGCAGTCCCCTTACTGAGCTATCGGACAGCGAACACGAACATGGGGACATGGTTGCCAAGGAGACGTTCCCCCAGGTGGATCCCGAATCGTCTGCCAACCCAAGCAACCCGGTAATTGCTGTCCCGAGGGCGGCTACTCCAAGTGAGCCTGGTGAAGCCGAACCCGGCGAGCCTGTTGCAGCTGAACCAGGCAGGCTGTCGTCCGACGACGCGCTGCTCGCAAGAGGGGTTACGGTCGTATTGAGCTGTGGCTCGAAGACGCGTTAGATCGGGCATTCCGTGCGCCTTCCAACCCCGACCACTTCTACTGCCCGCTGTCAGAAGAGCCCTCACGCGCCGACATGGTTGAGTGCACCGTCAGAATCACGGAACGCGAGGTGAGCCCCAACTTCGTCGCTTTGGGAAGTACACTGACTGTATCCTAGTACGATGGCCCGAACCACACGCATTCCGGAGACTGGAGTCAGTTCACCCTGTGCCTCGACGTCCACGTACCCATCTGCTGCGGGTTCCTTCTCTATTACACCACCAGCCCTACCGTCACACTCGCGATGTGGAATGGATCTCCTCTCGGCATCGGGCCCATGTGGATGGATTACTCTCAGATCTCATCCCTCAAGTTCTGGCACACAAGGGCTGAAGTCGTCGATCTGGTGAAGGAGCTTGTTGCATCCCCTTTGAATGCCCGTGTCTCTGGTGAGATGCAAGAGTGGGCAGATGCTCTCACAGTGAGCCGGTTTTACCTGTCTATACGTCTAGAACTAACACTCCTTTCAGCGCGGGTCATCTGCCGACATCAGGAACGAGTCTCGTTGAAGCCCGAATACCTCTACTCATACCTATGTACAACGAAGTTCTACTGTAGTGGATGACCGCTGTTACGTAGATAAGAAATCGTACTGTAGGCACCAATATAGGCGCCCGTTGAAGAACCCTTGACCCTGCTTGCCTGACATCATGGAATTGTGACTCTCATCTTCGTTATGTCAGGCTTGAAGCACTCCCTCTCAATCGTCGTAAAAGGGAAGGTCGAGTTACCTGGAGCCCTAGCCTTATCGTTTACATACAGCGGAGATAACGGGGACCGTGGGTGCATCGTGTCGTTCCCAGTACACAAAGCGTGTCTTCCTCTCTCTCTTTCTCCTTACCACCATGTCGCCGCGTCTGAAGTGTAGGAGGGTGGCCATGACTGAACGCCAGCACCACCAGATCGTCATCTGAGCCATCAGAGGCCTAATTTCGATGGTGCGATGGTGCGAGGGCGTTCTTCGTGTGAGCTCGGTAAGCCTTTGCTACGTCTCGCCCCTTCCGCCTGCAGACACATTTCCCTGTGCGATCCATACAGTTGCTATTCGAGGGTGTTCACGGTTCTCTGGGCGATTGACGCAGGAGTTACTGTTCCCCTAGGATGCCTTAGGATAGTGCAGGGAGATGATGTATGAGCTCCTTGTATTTCCACCCATAGCCACTCTATCTGACAACCTATCTATACTTTTCACCATGCAGCCTACTTCCAAGGCTTCTTCAGCAAGTTCGAGTTGGGGCCTGTGGGTCCATGCCCAGGCTCAACCGTGGGTAAACAAACGAGGCCTCCGACGCGGTCCCGTGTCGTTCCTCGACCTCGACGCGACCCAAGCAGCTCGATCTCGGCGCTCACAGCGTGCTCCAAACTGTGAGAGCATCTCTTAAAGGTGGGTCCCTATGCAATGTACTCGTCGATCCAAGCTTACAGGTGCCTCAAGGCCTAGCATCACGATATAAAATCGATGGCGCTTTCGTCTCTCAACAAGCCGAAAAAATCAAAGGTGCGCGGCCAACTGACTTAGATGGACCCGGAAAATTGACTAGATGAGATAGGTCAAGAAGCCTCCCACCCGACGGAAAGTTCTCTGCGAGTGTTCCATCTGCAGGAATATCTGCTACGTCGCCCAAGGCGAGCGACAGCGTCACCTCAAGCGCGACCAAGATGCGAGGGTGAGGAGGATACAACAAGAAGCCCTTGCTTCTGTCTCCTCCACCCCTTCTTCAACACCGAATTGCACAGCCCGTGGGCAGCCAATGGAAGTCGACCCAGCAAGCCCCGAACTCCCATGCTCGACCTTAACAGATATGGACGACGGGCCAAGCAGCGCTTTTGAAGATGCCCCCGATGCACCCCTCCCAGAGTGGCCTGCCGATACAGCGGGCACTCCACCTCCACCAAGCCAGTACCCTTCTACGCAGACCGAACCCGATGAGTTTGTTGTCCCCGATGGATGGGAGGATGCAGACCCTGCTGACGAAGATGATATACGGAGCCCACCCCCTGCTATTCCACCATCCAGTACACCTGCCACCACCCCATCACAGGACATCACTGTGAACACCAGTGCTACTTCACTACCACCCCCAATCCGTCCTCGCCCCATTGCTTGGGGAGTTCCTCTGACAAAGTCGCAGGAGAACACACCCGACCCCTTCGAGCTGGCAGTCGCCCCATCCTCCTCGAAAGCAGACGAACCAACTGCTGGGCTCGGCCTCCTCTACCTCCTCGTTGCCTGGCTCCATGTTCAGTTTCGTCTTCCATTTCGCGCCTGCTCAGCACTCGTCAAGATCGTCATTCTTATCATCAAGTCCTACAGCGTCCCAATTGCCGATGATCCCCTCTCGACACTCACCCGAATAATGGACAAGATCGATGTTGAGCCCACGATACACTTGCTTCCGATTTGTCCAACCTGTCTGGAGGTATATCCTGCCAAAGACTCAACGCCCGCTGTCTGTCGCCGTTGCAATAGCAACATCTTCAAGTCCAAATCAAGCGAAGAGGCAGAGGCAAACACGGACAAGCGTGTTCCCCTTCTCTGCTTCCCGTACAAGTCGATCCTATCTTCCCTTACTGAGATTGTCGCAGCCCCGGGAGTGGAGGAAGAGCTCGACAAGTGGCGAAAGGTGGAACGTCGGCCAGGACGATACACCGACATATTCGATGGTGCTGTTGCGCGATCCCTGCAGTGTCCGGACGGTTCTCTTTTCTTCCGTAATGACCCTGGTGATGACAAGGGGCCAGACGGTGTGCTGAGAATTGGTGTCACACTTGGTGTTGACTGGTGAGTCGAGCTTGAGCCGTCAGCATCCTGCCTCTCGTCTTAATGTGTCCCTAGGTTCTCCTACCATCGCAGCCAAATAGCCCCGTCGTACACTTCATGCCCTATGTCTTTTAATATTGCAAATCTGCCTCCCCATTTGCGGTTAGTCCCTGATGCTGATCTCCTTTCTCGGGTGGTTCTGATGCACGGACTAGATACCGGACTGCAAATCTCATCTTGACTGGCATCATGCCAGGACCGAAGGAGCAAAACCCGGATGAATGCCAACGATTCCTTCGGATTTTTGTGAATGAACTTATCCGGCTATGGCATGGTGCTGTAATTGTTACACCATCCTGCCCCCAGGGCCGCCGTGTTGAGGTCATTCTCATCTGTGTTTGCTGCGACAAGCCTGCTGCCCACAAGATGGGTGGGTTCGCCTCTCATTCGCACAGGTTCTTCTGCACTCGCTGCTGGATTCAGCAGCGGCAAAAAGCTGAGCCAGAGTCGTTCAAGCAGGGTGGTGCGCATATCAATCTTCCCGCTGCTCAGTGCTGCCACTTACAACAAACAGGGTTCCCAGCACGTAACGATCTGCAACACCGGTACCTGGGTGAGGCGTATGCGGGAAAGACGTCCCAAAATGCACGCGACGCACATGTCAAGGAGTTCGCAACACGATGGTCCGAACTGGCAAGGCTTCCTTATTTTGACATCGTTCGGTGTATCGTTATTGACCCTATGCACAATCTTCTTCTCGGTGAGTGTTCCTGAGGAACGGATGCCTGGGTACTAATCATTGCGTCAGGCCTCGTCAAGACCCACTTCTACCACATTTGGGTTCAAGAAAAGATTCTTCGCCCCACAAAGGAGTTGCGTTTACTTCACCAGGTTCTGAAGGAGGTAAGCTTATTGTACCGAAGCTCCAGCGAGCATCGTAGCTGACCTCGTATAAGTTTACTATGCCGACATACCTGGGGCGTATTCCTGCATTGGTTGGGATCCCTGCAGGAGGCTCGCTAACAGCAGACCAGTGGATGCTTATGGCCACCGTTGTCGGACCGATCGCTGTACGTTCGTATCAACTGGTTTGTTTATCAATGATCCTGACCTCGGATTAGGTGCCTCGAATCTGGGACGAGTTTATGGGGGACCCTGAGGTAGCTCGAGAGCAACGAGCAGCCAGAATTCAGACGAAGCTGGATAAGAGGAAAAAGGCTGCAGAAGCAAGTAAAGCGAGAGCAGCTGCTGCCCGGGCAGCCAAGGCGGCCCAAGCAGCTCAAGCAAAGCAACAGAAGTCGGGTCCTACAACCCGTTCGTCGCAACCATCCTCTCGAACTCCCACGACACCCTCAACCTTCACTGATACG